>JARIHP010000130.1:0-97050 GCA_029282125.1 Mycena amicta | reverse complement strand
AGCACGTCGACCTCATGTTGTACCCGCCCGATCCACAGCACCTCTTGCTCCCTCCCCCACCCATTCTCCTTCCTCCCGGTGTTGCCGAGCTCGTTGGGCCGCAGGATAACGCTCAGATGTATCAGCAGCCAACGCTCACCGCGGTCCCGAGGAGCGACACTCTGCTCAGGCAGGTGAAGCTCCCACTAGGCCTCATCTCTCTCTCCGCATCGGACGCTGGAACCGGCAGAGGAACTCCCGCCGCTCGTTCAGGATGGCATCATCGCGCGCTGCGGGCAATGCTTAGCCTACATCAACCCATATGTGCGGTTTCTCGATTACAATACGCGGTATGTGACCCTCTCTTCGCTCTCTGCCTCTTTCTGACTCGCAAAATACAGCTGGCGCTGTTCCCTGTGCAGCACCACCAACTTCGTCCCGACGGAATTCGGCTTTAGTCGAGTCAGTGGAGCGGGAGTGGATGCAGTCCAGGACCAATATCGCTCGCGCGCTGAGCTCACGCATACGGTGGTAGACTTCGCAGCTACTGCCGATTACCTCCGCAGTCCGCCTCAGCAGCCGGCGTTCGTGTTTGTCTTGGATGTGGGCGAGGCGGCGGTGACTACCGGTGAGCTTCATATGCATCACGATGTGCTCACTCACGGTCCATAGGCTTGTTCGCCACCGCAGTCCGAGTTATATCTCACAGCCTTGATCGCCTCCCAAACGCACAACAGAGAACCCGTGTAGCGCTCATCTGCTACGATTCTGCGTTACATTTCTTCAAAATATCTCTCGACGTATGTTCCCTCGTACATCTGAGTAGTACTCACCCCGCCGTCAGAAATTCGAGATGCTGGTCGCCCCAGACATCTCCGAAACCTACCTCCCTCTTCTCCATGCAGACCTGCTCGTCAATATCTCCGAGCCGGGGATGCGCGCCGGGCTGGAATCCCTCCTGGAACGACTACCGGAACTGTTTAACGGGGGTCAGGGGAAACGAGGAGTGCGACGGGCTCTGCGCTCGACGCTGCCAGGGCGTTGTTGGTGAGTTCGTGATTCGAGCCAGCACCGCTAGATACTGAGACGTATTCAGGCTTCCTCAGGAGGCGGAAAGATCGTCCTTATCGCTGCATCTGCTCCAAACTTCGGGCGTGGTGCATTGGACAGCCTGGCTGCGAGTTCCAAGGTATCTTCCCTGTTCTGCCTGGCTTCGTCCATCTTACATGAAAAGAATGAGGAACGAACGGTAGCCAAATCAGGCGCATCCTTCTACCACGACCTCGCGATATCATGCGTTAAGGGTTGCGTCTCGGTCGATATCTTCCTCGCGGGAAGAAGGTATCAGGTTTTGGCTACACTGTGTAAGTGAATTCGATTCAGTTGGATGCTTTGACTGAGGGATACAGCTCTCCTGCCGCACTATACGAGCGGGTTGACAATGCATTATCCCGACTTTACTGTCAGCAGCATCGATGCGATGAAGTTTTCCGTGGAACTGGGTAGAGCGCTGGAGATGCCCAGTCTGCTCGAGGCTGAGATGCGCGTCCGATGTTCTCGTGGTGAGTTATCTTTCCATCTCGTCTCAGACGTCCACTGCATGAAATACAGGCATCTCTGTAAAATCAATGCACGGGAACTTCTTCCTGCAAGGCACCGACCGCGCCGTCTTCCCCGCGATGCCCCTTAACCAGGGCTACGCAATCGAGCTCCAAATCGACGCACATCTCTCCGAACCGTTCGTCGTCATCCAGACCGGTCTTTTGCACACGACCTCTTCGGGCGAGCGGGCCATCCGCGTAATCACGACTGCCCTCCCTGTAGTCGGGTTCCCAGGTGAGGTCTTCGCCTCGGCAGACGCTCGTGCGCTCGTGTCGTTATTCGCAAAACAGGCGGTACAGCGGACGGTGGTGAGGAGCCTGGAGGAGCAGCGCGACAAGCTGCTATACAAGGTGGTGCATGAGCTCTGTGCGGCGTATGCTGGTGTCTATGTGACCCCGGCATCGGAACTGCAGCTGCGAGTGCCGAGCAGGTTGAGGATGTTTCCGGTGCTGATGTTGGGTTTGTTCAAGAAGGTGCGTGTGTTTCCGTCTTGATATACTTTCGCTAACGAAGGTATGAACAGATCGCAACCCAAGTCCAACTCCACGATGAACAAGGCCTCGATCTGCGGGGCTACATGCGAACATACCTTACCTCGGCCTCGCTGGACGGTCTCGTTCGTTTTATTTACCCGGCGGTCTATGCACTGCACACCATGCCGCTCGAAGATGATTCGCCGAACATGGTCCTCCCTCCTCCGCTCCCATTGACGTCTGCTTGGTGGGAACCTCACGGGCTGTATCTAATCGACGCCGGCGACGGTCAGAATATCTACGTCTGGGTCGGGCGCATGGCGGTTCCCCAGCTGGTGCAGGACGTCTTTGGAATGGGGGTAAGTAGCTACGAGGAGTTGACGAGTGGGAAGGTTTGTCTGTCCGGTCCAATGTCTTCGCAACACATACCGACACAATATCCAGAAGGAGCTCCCAACTCTAGGAACCGCCATCTCCCGCACCACAAACGCCATCATCGCGCAGGGTCGTAATCGCCCTGGCGCTCTACACTATCCCAGCGTCGTCGTGGTGAAGGATGAACCGGGTCCGGATGGCGCAACCCGCAAGCTGGGCGCGGACCTTATACAGACGCTCGTCCATGACAGTCTGGACGATCTCCGTCCGAGTTATAGGCAGTTTTTGGTCAAGGTGCATGAGGGATTGAAGTGAAACGTATACACATGCACAGATAATTGTAGTGTCTTCTAGTTGCTTTAAACCACGGCTTGTTCGTTCGTCGAACCGTTTCGGGTGTCGGTAACGTCCGGGCCGGGGAACCGGATGACAGCCGACTCGCACACTGTCACGTCAACTCCTTGTTTGGATCGCCGGTCGTCGCCACACACCTTTCTCCTTGTTTGCAGCTCAAACGCCGTCCACAGTCGCTTGCCTGTCCTCTCTCGCTCCGTCTAGACGTCCTATCTAGTCGCCTGCGTCATTCTATGCCGTTTGTGAGGTGGATTCGCCGGCGCTCGAAGCACGGCATATCAAGTTCTCCGCCTGAGCCGTGAGGCTCTCACTACGACGAATCGTGGCTGGACAATTCAGTCGGTCGACCAATATCCTCGTCGGGCTGATTCGTCCCTTCATCCAGCTTGTGAGCGCTTGTGTCCGAGTCGGGACAAGAGGAACAGGTGCGTGCTCGCTGTCTCCCTGACTCGCGGCTCTGCGAAGAGCTGGCACGACCGCTACCGGTGTATGGCCGTCGTCATCGATGCTCGCTGCACAGAGTTGCTTGCCGCGACGGAGTTACTTGCCGCGAAGGCTTCTGTTCCTTTGTCGCGTCCCAAGGAGACGGAGAAGAAGCCTGACATCCGGTGCGCACGTCGTCGATTCCTTCTGACGCGTTCTAACCCCCTCCTTCAGCCTGCTGCCACCCCACCCCATTCCGTTCAATACCAGCACATTTGGCGATCTCTTCGCGCACACCTCGCGTTACCTCCAGAACCCCCGAGCCATTTGCGAAGAGGACAAGATGATTGGCCTCAGTCTCGCACTGGATGATCTCGCACAGACCCATCGTGTCTCCGTCGACGTCGCCTACGCGACTTGGGCCAGCACTAACGGGCTGCGGGCTGCCGACCAGACTCTTCGCATGCAGAATACCTTTGCCACTCCTCTCAAGTCCGTCAAGCTCCCCACTAGAGACGAAGCGACGCTGCCGACTCCGGACACATCGGACGATGACGAGGAGCTTGTTTCACCTTCGGTCGGAATCGGTGCGGATGGCGACAAACCAGCATTCAATGTCGACCCCGCGCCGAAACCAATCTCGCAGAAGCGCAAACATCCCCAGTACGATACGGAATCGACTCGCGCGGCGATCCATGCCGAGGCGTTCACTCACTCTTACGGGACTCGTGCGCGGAGCAAGCACAAGAAGCAGAAGTTGCTCGTTGACATCGGAGCGCTCGGGGGTGGTGGTGGAGAGGAAGGGGATGTTGAAGCCGATGTCGCTGCGCGGGAGGAGGTTCTCCAGTCTCCTGGTGAGTGTCACTGTGAAGCACCGCATTCTCGCACTAACACCTTGTCAAGGCTACACATCTCATCATCCAAACACAAGCATCTTCCGCCCCGCGCTAAAGCATCTCCCATCCACGCGGAAGCACTCTCACACTCACACCCACGCCCACATTCGTACCAAAACGCACACCGCGCTCACGACGAGCACCAACCTCCCAAAGTATGCGTATGCGCACGCCTTGTCCAACACTCGCAAGCACCAGCGCCTCCAGCCGCGCGCGGGGTATCCATATTCCCAACAACAACATCAGCACCAGAATCAGCATCGGTCTCTCATGTCTCTCGTGTTGGAGCCCGATTCGGACAATAATGATTTTGGGCTGGATGCATTGCCGAAGATCAAGGCCCAGGCGGCGGTGCGTCGTCGTCGGGCGACGGGTGCGATGGCTTTGTGTCTTGGGTAGATGGATGCAGCGGTGATGTTTGGTGGCAGTGGGCTACGTACGTAGGAGATTTTTTGGTTTCTGGTAGAGGATTAGCTATAGGGAGGCGTAGAGCACATTTGTATATATAGATAGCACACTGGCAACGCAACGATACAACGAACTTGATTTTCGACTCCTCGATTATGTCCTGCTTGCAACTCTGCGACTCGGATCGCTCGTCGAAGGCAAGGATTGTGCAGCTTGTCGTGAAATAGACTCTGGAACGGGGGGAAAGGGAAGCAAGAAATCGATATTTGCTACCTACTACAACGCGCCTTTTATACCCTACCAGGGAGGCTGTGTAAGATCTCGATCCAAGCAACGAGGTAGGAAAAGACGACGCGTCTCAAGGAGACGGAGCCTCGAGTCGGCGCGACGACACTCGAGGCGCGACTGCGACGCGTTTCAACGCGACGAGCCTTGAGGCAACGCCGCCGCGGCTACGCTAAAGTGCTAACGACTACCGTGCAAGTGCCGTGCAAGTGCCGTGCTGCCGTAACAAGTCCCGTGCATTGTCACATCCATCAGCAGAAGTGCCGTGCATTGTCACACTGCCGTGCATCACGCTGGGAGTTAGTGCCGTGCAGATTTTTACGGGTTGCAGAAAATGGTATGATTGGACATGTATTAGTAGTCTTGACCGCGTAAACTGACAGAAACCTCAAAATTAATGCTCTACATACCTTAAATTGGGGGTTTACAGGATTTGAACATTGCAGTAATGCTCGAGTATATGTCTCTTGAGGCTGGATAAAGCTGTAGAACCTCATTGGGTACCTTCATCCACTGAATATCTTCGCTTGAATGGTGCAATTCGTGTGGTCCTATCTTAGCTGATAGATATGGTGCTAGGTGCCATGACTAGACTCCCCGACTTGTTGAAACGGCCGAAGGTGCCGGTCAAGCGTTGTTGTGGCAGTATGCATTACGGCAGTGGTCTGCGTAGGCTGGACGCCGTAGGGCATCAAAGTCTGAGCCGGAACACATATTTAGGACTCAAGGAGCCATGATGATGTCCCAGGAATACTCCGGCTCATGTTGGCAGTTGTCACGGTGTTGCACAAGTGCCGTGCAGAGGGTGTGCGAGTGCCGTGCAAGAGGTGTGCGAGTGCCGTGCAAGAGCCGTGATGGTATGGTGTCATACCGTGCACCTGCACGGCACCTGGCACTTGGATAAAGTTGTGCCGTGCAAGTACCAAGTTCAAGTTGCCATCAAAGTTAGAAGTGAGTTGAATTTTGGTTCAATGTTGAGGATTACTCAAGTGCGGTTCGTACAGTACATTGATGCGCAGTACATTCAGATCAATGTACTGTTGATGTGCCAACGAATGTACTGCACGTCCAGATCAACGTACTGCTGACGCGTAAAGGCGGTTTTTTCCGCGTATGGGCGGGTGGTGATGTGATGGTCACAGTCACCCCTTCTTTCCTCCGTACCCCCACCTTGTCTCCGTCCCAACGCGCCCAACGCGTCGCAATGCCGCCCGAGCACTCCGCGGCTGACAAGCAGTACATCGGCATATTCACTGATGGAGTTTCGGGACTCGGGAGTGGGTGCGTCCATATCATCCACAGCCACGTCAACGCCGAACGGCTCACGTCCTGCAGGCCTATTCTACGCGCTTCATCGAGGCCAACGCCACGATGTTCACGCGTACGACTGGATTCACGTCAACGACCTGCGTTGCCGGTCCCTCGGGCAGTGGGGATCGAGTCGAAAACAGTTCCGAGCCAATTCAGCCATCTGGTGCGTTGAAAACTTGAACCCAACTTTCAGTGAAGATCTAATTGCGTGCAGTCCCTGTGGTGCCCGTATAGTAACGCCCGACTGCTTCGACGCCTGCTCCACCCTCAGCACAGGTAAGCTTCGTTGGATCGTTTTATCCGTGAAATGTCCTTTTCCTCTCTCAGGCGGCGACGAGTACGATGATCTCAGTCGTAAGATTCCAGTTGGGCCTAAGACCTTCGATAAATGACTGACGCCGAAACACGTACATCCTCGCCCACCCTCAGGGAGCTGCATGCGGCGATTGGTGGAGCCTGAGGTGCGTCTGGTCGATTCTTGTGCTCCATTGGCCTGAATTCAACCAGAATCAATCGATTACCTCCAATTCCTCCCAATCTCCGACCGAGTCTGGCTAGACGAGCATATCATGTCTCGGATCGTCTACGATGGCCTACCATTCCGTGCGACTCGATCACAGCCGCCGGGTGAGCGCATCGAGCTCACCGAGATTCCCTCCATCTGGCCCAACCGGAAAACCCGCACGGTGTTCATCGTGTCTGCCTGCGACGACAAATCCTTGTAAATCATAAGACGACCGGTGAACTACTTACTCCCGATGCTATAATCAAAAACCAGGTGCGCGTGTTAGGCTCCGGTTAAAACACAGCTGGCTCACACCTAAGTATCGGCCTAGGATGACCATTCTTGGTCTGGCCCAATTGGTGAGGGCCAAAACGCGTCGCCTGTTACATTCGCACCGGGAGAAGCGCCCGTAGAATGTGCAAAGGTCTGTCTTTTTACTCGGGCTTACGATATCTGCGGCAGGCGCTCATACCTGTTTGATATGTCCCAGAGGGTGTGTTCGTCAGCCGACGCGATTTGCACGCCGACTCGTCGACTCGAAGCCCCGAGCAAGACATCAACCTCTCGCGGACAAGCCGCATGCGACGGTGACCGTCGAGCTAACGCGGCCGGCTTGCAAGCGGACCGTCTACGGCGCCGTACACGCCCGCCGTACAGCCACCACCATCGAAGCACGGTAAGAAAGCCCAAGCGAAGGACCTTGATTGGGAAGTCCTCGTCGACGGTGATCGCGTCAACGCGCGCGAGTTTGCACGTTGGTATCCCGATTCCCGAAGAGTTTGTGATGACCTACAAGGAGTACTTGCACTTATTGTAGCCTCTGCAATGAATGCACTGCTTATTTTTCAAAATACCGCACTTGAATTGAACGTACCGATGATAGGATTGAATGTACTGTTGATGAGACCAATGTCCTGCTCTTGATGTGAATGTACTGCCCATCAATGTACTGTTCGAACCGCACTTGAGCTATCCCGTTCAATGTTGGATCTATTGCATCGGAACTTGCGGTGGGAGAAATAAGCCTGATATCTCTACCCTGTGATGATTCAGGTCAAATTACTGCCGCGGGGTGGAGTGCGGCTCGTAGGATAATGTGGTGGCTGTGCGATGCACGGCTCACGGCAGTGCGCGGTACTGCACGGCAGTGCATGGCACTTTATCGTCCCCGAACGCCGCCCCCACATGCCTCGAGGCAAGAGGCATGCTATGCTTGTCCGAGGGATCCCGCGGCTCTGCTGGGCTGCCTCGAACTCCAACACAGCTCTGATTATAGGGAATGGAGGAGATGACAGGACACGACTGGGGTAAATCAGAGTGCGAGCATAAAAAAGATTCCACAGCAGTACGACGCGCGAAAACATTGTGACAACACAGAACAAGACAAAACACGCGATAGAAGGGAATTATAGCTGAGAGAACTACTTCACGCGTCAAAAGCGGGAGAATGGTGCGGAAATCTTGTGAATGGCCGGCTCCCTACGCGAACCATCAGATGAGTTTCAGGATTCAAGAGATTCACTACCGGCTGGATAGGACCTGGACCTCAAGTTCGCGGCATTGCTGATTTCCTGCTGGGTATTTTGGATTTCCCGCTCGAGTTTTAGCTTGCTGTCGTCTTCCAGTATTTCCTTAACACAGCAAACTATCAGCTTGATCGAGAATTGTATATACGGGAGACGCACCCGAATGGTTTTCCGAATGTCCTTCGCCTCACGCTTGGATCTGGCGATTGCGCGCCACAGTCGAAAGACTTGCTGTGGATAGGTGCCCCAGGGGCAGTTGCACAGCGCGAGGATGGAGCAAAGCGCGTCGGAGCGGAGGATCTCGACACTGTACAGGATCGTGAGTCAAGAACTCGAGCGGAAGGCGAGGGGATATAATAAAGCTCACCGGTGTAAACGCGTCATCTCGAAGAGCAAGGAAGTCTGTGCTCCCAAGCTACACGATTCCTGTGCATCGGCGAGCAAGTCCTTGGTTGCGTTTAGGACGAAATCGAGCGCGTGCAGTCGACCCTTGAGACTGTAACGCGATGCGACGACCACTAGATGCGAGCCGGAGATGAGGACGGTGAGGATCGTGCGGCTGATGTTTCCGGGAGCGAAGGAGGTCATAAGGGAGAAGAAGATGAGGAGCAGTGCGTAGGGGATAGATGGTGCAATGGCGAAGGACATAGAGGATAGGTCGAGGCTGGCTTGGGGCATTGTGCGTGAGTGGGTGTGGGGGGTGTGGCCGGAGGCTCATTATATCGGCGCCAGTTGGCGGCTGTCCAGCGTGAGAATTAATTTTACCATTCATATTGGCGGACGCTCTTACATAACTTACCACCATTTCTCTCCCATCATGTTGGCGGACGCTCTTACATACCACCATTTCTCTCCCATCATGTTGTCGGACGCTCTTACATACCACCATTTCTTCTCCCATCATGTTGTCGGACGCTCTTACATACCACCATTTCTCTCCCATCATGTTGTCGGACGCTCTTACATACCACCATTTCTCTCTCCCATCATGTTGTCGGACGCTCTTACATACCACCATTTCTCTCTCCCATCATGTTGTCGGACGCTCTTACATACCACCATTTCTCTCTCCCATCATGTTGTTGGACGCTCTTACATACCACCATTTCTCTCTCCCATCATGTTGTCGGACGCTCTTACATACCACCATTTCTCTCTGCATAATATTGGCGGACACTCCATTTATATCTCGCATCATATTGGCGGACGCTCTTACAAACCACCATTTGTGGCAGCTGTCGTGCGGGGCGCGTGGGCAGCCCAAGTCTCCGGACGCGAAGATGTTCGCCGACAGAAATCGCAGCGATGTACGTACTACGTGGCAGATGATGGCGGGAACGAAAGAGGATCCCGCTTTGTCCATGTTTGGCTTCGTCACGGATATCGATCACTGATGGTGACCGGCCTGCGGACGACCGCAACGACGCTTTTCAGGGACAGTTTACCTACGCTGAGTGCGACTCTGGATTCTGGAAGGTATTCAAGTCTGCTCTAATATAACCCCTCATCGACGCTACACCGCTATAGATACGGATTTTTACCACACAAGCCGATACCATCTTCAACGCTTTCTAGCTGGAATTCACTCTCCCGCAGAGAGAGTATCACCTCGTCTGTGTCTCCATCCCACGGCACTGTATCTCCGACTCATTCTTGATTGACTCTCGCTTCCAAAAGAGCTCCACGTCCCCTCCACGTCACCGCCACGCGTGAAATCAGTCGCCGACAAGAACTAATACAGTTCCAGGCCTTATCTTCACCACCTACCTTCCACCTCTCGTCCACCATGTCTTCCCCACCGCAGATTTTTGGCCCCAAGAAACGGCAATACGCGGCTGACCAAACGCAAGCATATACAGGCGCCACGGCTACGGTGGAGTCTCTGTACCAGGAGATGGAGACTCTGTCCGTCGCCGCACAGACTCAGACTCAACCCTTCCTGCACCCGGACTATGACCTGGCCATACTGCAACCTCGAGAGCACGTCGACCTCATGCTGTACCCACCCGATCCACAGCACCTCTTGCTCCCTCCCCCACCGATTCTCCTGCCTCCCGGTGTTGTCGTGCTCGTCGGGCCGCAGGATAACGCTCGCCTATATCAGCAGCCAACGCTCACCGCGGTCCCGAAGAGCGACACTCTGCTCAGGCAGGTGAAGCTCCCATTAGGCCTCATCGTGTCTCCGCATCGGACCCTGGAACCGGGAGAAGATCCCCCGCCTCTAGTTCAGGATGGCATCATCGCGCGCTGTGGGGAATGCTTAGCCTACATCAACCCGTATGTGCGGTTTCTCGATTACAATACGCGGTATGCGACCGTCTCTTCCCTCCCTGCCTCTCTCTGACTCGCAAAATACAGCTGGCGCTGTTCCCTGTGCGGTACCACCAACTTTGTGCCGACGGAATTCGGCTTTAGTCGCGTCAGCGGAGCGGGAATGGATGCAGTCCGGGAACAATATCGCTCGCGCGCTGAGCTCACTCATACCGTGGTAGACTTCGCAGCTACTGCGGATTACCTCCGCAGTCCGCCTCAGCAGCCGACGTTCGTGTTTGTCCTGGATGTCGGCGAGGCGGCGCTGACTACCGGTGAGCTTCATCCGAATCACGATGTGCTCACTCACAGTCTTCCTGTTTCCTAGGCTTGTTCGCCTCCGCAGCACGGGTTATATCTCACAGCCTTGATCGCCTCCCAAACGCACAACGAGAACGCGTATAGCGCTCATCTGCTCGATTGTGCGTTACATTCTTCAAAATATCTTTCGACGTATTTTCCTCAGACATCCGAGTCTTATTACTCACCCCCCCGCCCAGAAATTCGAGATGCTCGTCGCTCCAGACATCTCCGAAACCTACCTCCCTCTTCCACATGCAGACCTGCTCGTCAATATCTCCGAGCCGGGGATGCGCGCCGGGCTGGAATCCCTCCTGGAACGACTACCGGAACTGTTTAATGGGGGTCAGGGGGAAACGAGGAGTGCGACGGGCTCTGCGCTCGACGCTGCCAGGGCGTTGTTGGTGAGTTCGTGATTCGAGCCAGCACCGCTAGATACTGAGACGTATTATTCAGGCTTCCTCAGGAGGCGGAAAGATCGTCCTTATCGCTGCATCTGCTCCAAACTTCGGGCGTGGTGCATTGGACAGCCTGGCTGCGAGTTCCAAGGTATCTTCCCTGTTCTGCCTGGCTTCGTCCATCTTACATATGAAAAGAATGAGGAACGAACGGTAGCCAAATCAGGCGCCTCCTTCTACCACGACCTCGCGATATCATGCGGTTAAGGGTTGCGTCTCGGTCGATATCTTCCTCGCGGGAAGAAGGTATCAGGTTTTGACAACACTGTGTAAGTGAATTTGATGTAGTTTTGTGCTTCGACTCACGGATACAGCCCTGCTGCCGCACTATACGGGCGGGTTGACAATGCATTATCCCGATTTTACTGTCAGCAGCATCGAAGCGATGAAGTTCTCCGTCGAACTGGGTAGAGCTCTGGAGATGCCCAGTCTGCTCGAGGCAGAGATGCGCATCCGATGTTCCCGTGGTGAGTTACCTTTCATTATCGTCTCAGACATTCACTGCATGAAATACAGGAATCTCCGTAAAATCATGCACGGGAACTTCTTCTTGCAAGGCACCGACCGCGCAGTCTTCCCCGCCATGCCCCTTAACCAGGGCTACGCAATCGAGCTCCAAATCGACCGCACATCTCTCCGACCGTTCGTCGTCATCCAGACCGGTCTTCTGCACACCACCTCCTCCGGCGAACGCGCCATCCGCGTAATCACCACTGCCCTCCCTGTCGTCGGGTTCCCAGGCGAAGTCTTTGCCTCGGCAGACGCTCGTGCGCTGGTGTCGTTGTTCGCAAAACAAGCGGTACAGAGGACGGTGGTGAGGAGCCTGCAGGAGCAGCGCGATAAGCTGTTATACAAGGTCGTGCACGAGCTCTGTGCGGCCTATGCGAATGTGTATGCGACCCCGGCATCGGAGCTGCAGCTGCGAGTGCCCAGCGGGTTGAGGATGTTTCCGGTGCTGATGTTGGGTTTGTTCAAGAAGGTGCGTGTGTTGCCGTCTTGATATACTTTCGCTCACGAAGGGATGAACAGATCGCAACGCAAGTCCAACTCCACGATGAACAGGGCCTCGATCTGCGTGGCTACATGCGAACGTACCTCACGTCGGCCTCGCTGGACGATCTCATCCGTTTTATTTACCCACGGTCTATGCACTGCACACCATGCCGCTCGAAGATGATTCGCCGAACATAGTCCTCCCTCCTCCGCTCCCATTGACGTCTGCGTTGTGGGAACCCTCACGGGCTGTATCTAATCGACGCCGGCGACGGTCAGAATATCTACCTCTGGGTCGGGCGCATGGCGGTTCCCCAGCTGGTACAGGACGTCTTCGGAATGGGAGTGAGTGGTTACGAGGAGTTGACGAGTGGCAAGGTTTGTCTATCCCGTTCAATGTCTTCACGAAACAATACTGACACGACGTTCCAGCGGGAGCTCCAAACTCTAGAAACCGCCATCTCCCGCACCACGAACGCCATCATCGCGCAGAGTCGTAATCGCCCTGGCGCTCTACACTATCCCAGCGTCGTCGTGGTGAAGGATGAGCCGGGTCCGGACGGCGCAACCCGCAAGCTGGGCGCGGACCTCATACAGACGCTCATCCATGACCGTCTGGACGATCTCCGTCCGAGTTATAGGCAGTTTTTGGTCAAGGTGCATGAGGGATTGAAGTAATCTGGGATATTTCTTCCTTGCGTAGTCCAAATCGATCACGGCTTCTCAATTCTGTTCGTGCGGGATTCGGCAACTTACGGGCCGGGAAACCATAAGGGTATCATATCCGGCTCGCACGCTGTCACGCTGACTCCTTGTTTGCATCGCGGGTCGTCGCCAAACACATCTCTCCTTCGTTCCCGCCCAAACGCTGCCAAAGTCGCCTGCCTGTCGACTCTTGCTCCGTCGAGACGTCTTAGCATGTCGTCCACGTCATTTAATGCCTTTTTTCCGCTGGATTCGCTGGCGCCCGAACCGAGGCCTGAGTCGGCTCTCACTACTCACCTACGGCGAACAGTGGCTGGACACGCGTTCATAACGGTTCATTCGATACGCGCCTTCACTCGCATCCCCAATACTATCTGCTTCGTCCTTTCATCCAGCTGTGCCAGCCGTTATGCGCTTGGGTCGGAAAAAGAGGAACAGGCCTAGGTACGTGGTCGCCAGCTCTCGAGGCTATGAGCTCACTTATTCTGCACCGAACCCGCAACGCTTACGCTGAAGCCTCTGGCAATCATACTCCGACGCCCGCTCGACTGAATTTCTGGAATTTGTTCTGTCCACCCCCTTCACTATACTACAGTGCTACAATCCGTAATGCACAAACGGTACCCAACGAGCAAACTTCATTCCTGGCTCTTTTCTGAGTTCCAAGATCGCAAAATGCAGCGCTTCCGCGGCCTTGTTAAGATCAGGCCACACCGGAGGTGTGGAGTTCGGATCACAGTTCTTCAACAGACATTCGTAAAACGTGTCGGCAACCCTGGGACCGTCAAGGTCATTCATTGCCCTATTTTTCCAATCAGCTTTCAAAATCGGAAGCAAACAGACGGTAAGCAGCCTCACCACAGTGTTGCAATGACGCCTCGAAATCCAGCAAATAGCAATGACGCCGCGAGATGCAGAGCTTCGTCTGGTGTGGTGCTATCGCCCTTGGCCGTCTCGCAAGCGCCTAGGAATGCCAGCGACATGGAATCTTTCCGGGCATTGGCATTACCCTTCTTTTTGCATCAGTTCGCGAACGCTGAGCCGCCCATCCGCAAGTTTGAGTCCACTTCCAAGGGGATCGCGCGCATCTTGAACACCGTGGCAGGCAAAGTGAACCACGGAAGAGCCCTGAAGCCATCGCAAAACTTCCGCTCCGCTAGGACTTTGGAGTATCGTAAGCCATGAGGCGGGGATACGGCTTCGAATAGATTGCAGCTCTGCGGTGGCGCCAGGGAGAACAGAGCTACCACGGGCATGTGGCTCAATCACTGCTGTCAGATTGAACGATGTTGGAGGATTGGTGGGTTGGTCCAGCAGAGCACTGACGGTTGGGTATAAGAAGAGATGGCATAGTCTGCAACACAATCGGTCGATCTTTGCTGTAGATCCCCGCAGCGTGAATGGGAAGGAAAGCAAATTGGCCTGTCGGACACCACCATAACCGCGGTGGATGTTCTGATTTCTGAAGATATCGCTGAGTAACAGTGGGTTGAGAAAGCGTGGAAACTCACGTTCAACTTCAGGGCTTGAATCACCGGTTTTGCGATGTTTGTCCAGAGTTCACCCAACAAGTGTCGGAGAGTTTTCATCGGGGTCCTGGCGGCCTTCGCGCTTGCCGCCAAGTCGAGTCGCAAATTCATCCACCTCTGAGCCAACTTCCCTTGCGGCTTCTCCGGTCAATAGACGGGGAAGATCTTGGGCCAAGTCAAACTTCTGGGGTGTCCAGTTGCGAAGTTCGACATGTTTCAACTTCCCCAACTGCTCGGAGGATCACCGCCGAGCTTCCCGCCACTGTGGCGAGCAGAATTACTACTGGCCCGTGGGCAGCAGCTTGGCGCAGAGAATCCAGATTTCTCGGCCGCAGAAAGTCTTCAAAGCCAGGAATACGGCGCACAGCGTTGATGGTTTGTGTTCGTTCCTTATTCAGTTGACCATAGCGCAACCCCTCGGCGTCCATAAACATGCGCTGCGACTGGGCCGATCCCTTCCGCCCACGACGAGTCCCGAAATGCAGATTGCTCCAGCTCACGCGAGAGTCGGCGGAGATTGTCGCATAGGATGGGATCGACAAGAGAGAGTTTGTCAAGGGGTGTTCGGAGCTTAAGTGCCTGCGACCAGAAGGTCGAACGGGCAGCTTCCAAGAATTCAATGGCAAGGTTGTTCTTGTGCCGTTGGAGAGCATTACGTGCAGCGTTTGCCGCAAGAGTGGTCGTCTGTCGTCGGGAGAGGCGTTGTAAACGCGATTTGAGATCAAGATTAAAAGCTGCGAGTTCAGGGAGGAAGTCTATAGCAACTTGAAATGCTTCAAGGCAGGAGTCATGCCCACGTTTTGCTGCGATGTTTGCCCAAAGGACGGAGGAGGTGAATCGTGCAGGCGGTGAGGCATATTGGTATGTTGTCGCCTCCCGTGCAAGGAGGATCACCTCATCCACCCTCCTGTGAGTCGTTCTTGGCGTCAATGGCAATGGCAAGGTTGTTGAGCGATTGGTGGCGAAGTGGATGGGGTTCACCTCGAAGGTTGAGGGCCTCTCTGTGCAGCGCAACAGCTTCATCAATATCTTGCCGGTTGCCCAAGCGCTTATATCGCGTCCAAAGAGTAATTGCGATGCTGTTGATGCAGGTACTGCGCTCCACATTTGGCGGCGGGAGCAGGTCAAGAGCTTCCCGATGCAGCCGGATGGCCTCGTCAATGTCAACAAGCTGACCCTGTCGATCGAACTGCTCCCAAAGTGCATTGGCAAGACCCGAAAGAGACACACTTCGATCAGGATGTGTGGGTGGGGTTAACGACAGAGCCTCCCTGTGTAGCGCAATAGCTTCCTCGATATCACTGTCACTGCTATTCTCCTGGGAACGTATGGCAATGGCAAGGTTATTGAGTGACTCGCTGCGCGCGGAATGGGATTCCGAACGGAGTGCGAGTGCAGCGCGATGCAGCGAAATTGCCTCAGCAACATCTCCGTGATTACCCTGTTGCTTGAACCTGGTCCATACACCAACTGCCAAATTGATTATGTGTGCACTGCGGTCCGGACTCGTCTCAGGGCAGAGCAAGAGAGCTTTACGATGCAGAGCAATGGACTCATCGATATCATTCGGATCGCCGCGCTCCTTGAACCGTGTCCAGATTGAGTTTGCAAGGCTGGTGAGACTGGAAGAGTGTTGTGGATGGGGAGCCGGACGCAGTGCAAGGGCTTCTCTATTTAGCAGAATAGCCATGTTGAGGTCATCCGAGCTACCCCGTTGCTGGAACCGATTCAGGACTGAAATGGCCAGATTCTGGAGTGACTGTGCACGTTGAGGGTGGGAGCCAGTTCGCAGACCAAGGGCTTGTTGGTGGAGTTTTATCGCCTCGTCAAGGTCCCCAGGATCTCCATGCTGCCTAAAGCGACCCTCGATGGCCTTCGCGAGGTTATTTAACGACGTGCTGCGCTCAGGATGTGTAGGCGAGGAGAGCATTCCAAGTGCTTCCCTGTGCAACACTATCACCTCGTCAATGTCACCAGGATCGCCGCGCTCCTGGAAACGATCTTGTACTGCGTTGGCAAGGTTGTTGAGAGTCTGTCTACGGGCCGGATTTTGAACAGGCAGTATGATGAGAGCTTCCCTGTACAGGAGAATCGCCTCGTCGATATCATTCAGCTGCCCCTTTTGTCCAAAACGAGTCCATAGTGCAACAGCAAGATTGTTCAGGGATGCACTGCGTTCAGGATGCGGAGGAGCACGAAGAACCAGTGCTTCTCTGTGCAACGTTATCGCCTCATCAAGGTCGCTTATTTTTCCGAGCTGTTGGAACCGAGTCCAGATCGCGTTCCCGAGGTTGCTGAGAGAGCCGCTGCGCTCGTGTTGTCCCAATGTAAGCCCCAGGGATTCACGAAGAAGTAGAATTTCTTCATCGAGATTTTCAGAATCACCCGTTCGACGAAATAAATCACCGATTGCAGTGGCCAGGTTGTTCAAAGCACCTGCCCGCCCAGGATGCGGCGCTGGACAAAGTGCAAGCACTTCCCGATGGAGCACAATTGCCTCTTTCATGTCGTCCAAAGCTCCCTGTTGGAGGAAGCGATCTCCCAAAGCATTGGCTAGACCAGTAAGGGAAACATGGCGCTGGGGATGGGTATCTGGACAAAGGACCAAGGCTTCCTTGTGCAGTGCAATCACTTCATTGATATCTTCAAGTGCTCCTTGATGAAGAAACCTGCTCCGCAGTGATGCAGCAAGATTGGCAAGAGACTGAATGCGGGCAGGGTGAGGGGAGGTGCGAAGAACCAGTGCCTCCCGGTGCCGTGTAATGGCTTCTTCCAGATAGGTAATACCACCCAGTCGCTGAAAGCGTGCCTGCAGTGCTTCCCCAAGGCTATTGAGTGAGTGACTTTGGCCGAGATGTGGAATGGGCTCGGCTTCCAGCCTTTCCCTGCACAGCAAGATGACCTCGTCAATATCATCTGATCCACCATACTGCCCGAAGCGATCTTGAAGCATAATGGCCAGGATATTAGAACAAGTGCTGTGCTGGAGATGTCCTGGAGGGTACAGAGCAAGGTTCTCCCGCTGCAGAACAAGGGCGTTATCAATGTCATCCCGTCTCCCCGTGTGCTGGAAGCGTGTAAATAACGCGACCGATAGATTGCTGACAGTACGACTGCGGTGCGAATTCGGTGCCGGCTGAAGTGCAACTGCTTCGGTGTACAACATAATTGCCTCGTCGATGTTCTGAACATCACCAGCCAGTTGGAAGCGATCCACGAGAGCACCAGCTACGCTACTGAGCGAAGCACTACGGTCAGGATGTCCGGACGGACGTAGCGCCAAAGCCTCCTTGTGGACTGCAAGAGCTTCATCAATGTCCGCACCATTGCGCCGCAACCTGAAGCGATCTTGGATGGCAAAGGCCAGAGTGCTGAGAGCCGTTCCGCGATCTTCATGTAGTGCCAGTAGTTCTTTGTGGAGTGTGATCAGATCGTCGAGGTCGCTCGGATCTCGTCCGACCTGGAAGCGGGTACTGAGAAGGATGGCAAGATCGCCCAGAGACACTTCGCGGTGGAAGTCAGCAGTGGGATGGACTGCGAGAACTTCACGATGAAGCTTGACAGCCTCGTTGAGGTCGTTGATGTCTTCGTGCTGTTGGAATCGTGCCCATAACGTGGTCGCTAGCGCATGCAGACAATCGCTGCGCTCAGAAGGAGCACACAGATCGAGTCTCTTCCTTTGCTGTGCAATCACCTCATCGGGTGCCGCTGCGTCCATGCGTGCATCCTGCACGACAGGTGTTATGGCGATTCTAGAGCTCGGATGGGAGACTTGCCTCGGTGCTTGATCGTGTTGCATCCCCTGCTTGCGATGATTCAGATACTGCCTGTTAATGAAAGTCAATATCAGTGCGGCATCAAACGGGCCATACGTTATCCATTGATTCCGGGGTCATTGGCGAAGCTCTGTTGATTCAGAATCGGACCCTTTATATATCCTTCGCCTCGTGGCCTTACAAATCGTGATGGATGTAAGTACTCCGCCGAAAACTGTTTATAGAACGGAGAAGTCTACTGCTTGCACTGATCGGGCAATCGCTGGAGAATGACAGTGCTGGAGAATCGATTATCGGTCGTGCCGGAGAACTGCCAGTGGTGAGAATCGAGTGAAAATGGTGATTTTTAGCCAGGGACGGTACTTGATATTGATGTGGCTCCAAGTGCGTGTCCCAAGCGGATATCGGTGTGCTTGTGTGGTTCATGAGCAGCCTGCGGGTCATATGCATTCTCGCCGAAGATTGACTGTGGTCATGAGTCATGTCACCGAGCGTGACATTTCATTTTCGGCTCCGTTGTTTGGATAGCGGGTCGTTGCCAAACATCTCTGTCCTGCTTTCCGCCCAAATGCTGGCCACTGCCGCCTGCCTGTCGCCTATCACTCCGCGGAGACGTCCAACCATGTAATCTGCGTCATTCGATGCCCCGTTGTCCGCTTAGTTTCAAATAAGGGTCAACATGGTGCTTTATCGGTTGCATTGGGAAATTTCACTAAAAATTGAATGTTGTTTTGTGAGCCTCTGTGAACTGTCATTTCTTATCAGATGGGGCTGGGGTTTTTACATTCAGATGATACTTTTGGATGGACTCTACACTGAGATTGGTGATGTGATGTCTGTGACACATCAAAACAATGATGACATCAGATCACAAAATGATGGATATAATTGGAAAGCCCGTCCAAAAGTAACACCAGAATGTCAAAATCCCAGCGCAATCCGATAAGAAATGACAGAGCATGAAGGCTTGCAAAATGACCTCTCATTTTCCGTCAAAAATCTCAGTGCAACTCATAAAGTACCATGTTCACCCTTATTTGAAACTGAGCGGACAACACTATCTTACAGAGGGCTCAATTCCGGTCAGAATGATACCAGACTCATCTCAAACGAAGCAGAATTGAGCCCACAACAGGCTTGGAGAACAACTTTCCAAAGGCAGACCAAAAGTTTTTTGTGCGAAACTCAATCCGACAACAAACTTGAAATCAGCAATAATTCGGTGCGCGCATTCAGTCATTCGAACAATATCCTCGTCGGATTGACTCGTCATTTCATCCAGCTCGAGAGCCTTTATCCGCTTGCAACAGGTACGTGGTCGCCAGCTTTCGAGGCTATGAGCTCACTTCTTCTGCAGTGACGGAACCCCCAACGTATACGCCGAACGCAGTCCTACTCCGTCGTCACTCCCAACGGACGTCTGTCCTTCGCCGGATCCTCCTTACAGCGCTCTGAAAGCCCGGAAGACGCGCTGGATCTCCCTCTGCCCATCCGCTTTCATAAGCCCTTCGGCCGCTTACCATCCTCAGCAATCTCCCTTCCTCGCTGGCCGTCTACGAGCCGATTTCTTCATCCTTCCTCCGCTTCGTATGCAATCCACTCGCATGTCGCGATTTTGCGCTCTCAATGTCTCGAGCGTCAAAGGTGCAGCCCTTGGTACATAATACCCCGATTTACTCGTCTACATGCATCTGCGACTCTCACTTGGATGCCGGCCATGGCCACCTCAAGTGACTGAGCTGCTCCGAAACCTCGTACCCCGGCTCCTGCTCCAACAACGTATGATTAATCGACAGCCCCACGAACCGATCGTAGATGGAAGCGTCCATGACGGCGTATACCGGCGGGACCAACCCGCGACCGTCCCAGAGCAGTCCCGACCCTTCAGCCAAGAGCATGCGGAGATATTTGATCTCGACACCGGTGGTGTAGCCGGAGTCCAGCATTTTCATCATGAGTTTCGGGAGCTTGCTGGCGCAGCGTAATTCGAGGTAGCGGATGAGGACCTCGATGAACCGGGCACCGTCTAGCTCGAAGATCGAGGCGACGATACTGCTCTGGTCTGACTCGGAGAGGCCGGTGCCTGTGGTTGGAGCGATCCAACCGCCATCGCCAAGGAATGCACGACGGAGGACGATCTCTTGTAAGCGAGGGAGGAGCACTGGTGTTGATACTTCGGCATGTTTCGCCTCCCGGATGAGCGCCCAGAAGATACCCGCAGGCGGATAACCAGTGCATACCAAGGTCCTCACTTGTTGAAGATGCCGCAAGACGGCGGCCCATGCCTCCGGCGGGCTAATGTTCCAGTGGTCCACGCAAATCCACTGCAGCTTGCGGAGGAAGTGTCCCGAGCCAGAGTCGCAATTGGCTAGTGCCGAGAAGACCACGCCGGCCTCTGCGAAAGTGTGGGGGCGGTCATGTTCATGCCACGTGAGGACGATGTCGTGTGCTGGTCGGCGCATGGACCATGGTGTAGAGAATTCGGTATAGGAGAAGGAGATGCATTGGGCGAGGTACTGAGGTAGAAAACGGCCTTCCGGATCGTTCCAGGCGCGCTCCAAGCACAGCGACAGTGGAGCGCCAAGGATACTGTGCAAAGTTGACAGGAGAGAGTCGGTGCCAACAACACTAGTCAGAGTCGACTGGCACTTTTTGAGGGAGGGAAGGGACATTGCACGCAGGAAGGCTGCACACGTCCCGCTGGATTCCGAGCCCAGCACAATTTGTTGAAGGAGTGGAAGACAAATTCTATCCGACTCCGCCGATGGAGAAGTGTCGACGATATTCGGAGTATGTGCGAGGTTGAGGATCTCGAGCTGTTGTAGAGGTTGGAGGACGTAGCGGAGGAGGTCCCAGTCGAGTCCGTGGGTGAGTTCCAGAGAGACAAGGCTCGAAGGTGAACGCGGCACGTCTGCGAGATAGCCGCTCGGAACAGTTAGATGGCGGAGCTGTGGAAGCGGACTAGGTGACGGTGCCTGTCGAAGTTCCTCGGCCATAGACTCCGCCATGGCAATCGTCATATCTCCGCGCGTCTCTGCCGTCAATACGATGAGCTGAGGGAATGGTCCTCTTAGAGCTCTGCGCATGTCGAAAGAGAGCCCGTCGCATCGCAGATGAATCTGCTCGATGCGGTGGGTGAGCTCCAATACACGACAGAACCGCTGGGAGATGGCAGGTTTCGAGTTAGCGCCCGCGTCCAATGCGACGATCAGCAAAGCCGATTTAGCTCTGTGCAGACAGCGCTGCATCCAGGTCTCGGTGACCAGGATGATGTTCCTCCAGATTCCGGGCGTATCCAGGGCGATTTCGCGCCACGACGCACATACGTGGCTGGTCAAGACCCATGAGTGGTCTCCAACGTCACCAGAATAACAGAGGAGAAGGAAGATGTGGGCGAGAAGTTCTGTGAGAAGTCGGTTTATCGGGACTTTGGGATTGTGGCTCTTGTCGATGGGCATCCGCTCGAATTCGATTTGTGGCGCGACATAATCGCTCCGCTTCCTTCGAAGGGCTACGCGTGTCTCCTGGGGTTTATCCTTGCGGATATGACCCAGCACGGTGCGCTTGAGCCTTTTCCAGAGCCCTACACTGCCATTAGGAATGAAGTTCAGAGGACAATCCTGAGCGTACGTACCGTCTCCGAGCTTCGTGTGGGCGTGGGTCATGGTGGGAGTCAAGCGGTCGCACTGCCTTACGGCGCTTATCTGGCATCGTCGGGCCGTTGATGGCCGCATCTGTAGGTCCAAAACACCAAAGCGCGCATTAGTACGAATGCTTTCTTCAAGTTTCAACAAGTACATGTCGTGTGTACACTTTGATTGATTTTGTTCTCCGTAAGCTCCAAACTTCCCTCCCATCACGTATCCAACTCCCCAATCACCTCTTCCGCATGCCAAAACGCACACCGCTCCTCCAACTCGTTAGTTACCGCCTCCATCCCAACCTGTCCCGGGTGGAGCAGCATCCGCGGGCTTCCATTCGTCCCCGCAGCCTGTTCATGCGATGCCTTGTCAACTGCGCGTTTAGGGAAAGACGCGAGAACACATACCTCCCACGTCGGCGCCCCATCTGCACTCGGCACGCCATTCGTCGCGAACGAGGTCCAATACTGGCGCATGGCGATCGCCAGAGTGCTATCCGCGGGATCGAACACTTGCCCGATGTTGAAGAACATCTGCAGTTCCGAAGCGTGGTCTGAGCCGAGGATGGGATTATCCCATCTGAAACGAAAGAAAACAAGCGTCAGCCAAGCATGAAATGACTAGAGAGTGAAACGCACCGATACCCATACGACTTGACCCCGCTCGCCCTCAACGTCCCCGTGATAAACAGCGCACTACAAATAAACCGCATCTCGCCATATATCTGCTGTCCCTGGGTACTAAAGTTCGAGAACGCGCTGGCGGGGTAGTAGTTGGCCACAGCTTCGTCGAACGTCGCGCGCGTCAGACTCGTCCATTGCCCAGCGATGAAGTTGTATACAGTCGTCTGCGTGGCAAAGGGCTCGGACGTGTTGGCCGCGGGGTTCGGGAGGCCAGCAGACCAGTGGGTGCCTTCGTTTGTGTTGGAACTGGCATTAATATTAGCGAACGATGGGGGAATAAGACGAGAGCAGAACGTACCCGAAGAAGACAGGCACCCGTATGAACCGCCCACTTCGAAACGCCTCCACGGGGCGCTGCGTGATGAACGTTCCATCCGCGATGGGTCCTAAAGGGAACAAAGCCGACGACAGGGGACCATGTGTGGCGGGGCCAGCAGCGGAGAGCGCTTTCGTTGAGGCAGCACGGAGGCACGCCATGGTGTCCGCCGCCGTCGAGCAGCCTCTGTTTAACGGTTGCGTTAGAGCGCCATAATTGTTTGAGTGAGACAACTCACGCATTAGCAGCAAACGACGTGAACAGATCTTCGATGAACGACTCGGTGTAGTGCGGCATCGCGAGGATCGGTGGGCTGTCCCCCATGACGCGGTGGAACAGCCCGCGGTTTTGACCGTTTTCGGCAATGAGCTGTTTTTTTAGCGGGGACATTTCGGCGGGAAGGATGTCGGATGTGAGGAAGAGGGTGAACGCACATGGTACATCGTCGAGCCTGCACCGGCGGATTGCCCCCAAATCGTCACTTGCCTGGAAGGTGAATGGGTGAAAGTACAGGATAGAAGATGTGCGACACACGATGGGTCTCCACCAAACTTGCTGATGTACCGCTGAACCCATTGGAGTGCTGCACGCTACACCTCGTTCAAACGAATTGCATACTGTGAAGGATATCCTATCACACCCACCTGGTCGAGCAACCCAGCATTCATGAGCCCATTCTCCGCGACCTTCGAGCCAGCTGAATACCCCACGGCGCCGTGTCAGAAACATCAAAAGCAAAACAAGAAAACACAGACGCACCCAAGAACCCAAACTGTCCTAACCGATACTGGAACGTTACGAATATCAACGGCTTCTTGGATCCCTGGATGAGATTCTCCGGCGGCGCAGACACGGCGCTCCCGGCTTCGAAGCCGCCGCCGTGGAAGTAGACTAGCACGGGGAGCTTGGACCAAGGGGTCGTTTGGATGGGGAGGAACACCTGCCGGGGCAAAATGAGCTTCCACCAGCATGCGGGGCAGGATACACACGTTCCCAAACAAACAATCCTCGCTCGTAGTCGCCGTCGCATCGCTCGCAGATGTCGGAATACAAGCCGGTCCGTATGCAGACGCATTCACGAGTCCGAGATGTGTCGACGGCGGGGAGACGGGCAGGCGCCAGCGAAGCTCGCCGATTGGCGCGTCGGCGAAGCGCACGCCGCGGAAGTAGACGATGCCGGTGGATGTGTTGCTGACGCCGGTGAACGTACCGTCTGGGTTCCGTCGTCAGCATGAGGGAGGGAATGAAAGTCGGGCAATGGACAACATACAGTCAAGAGTGACCGTCGAGAGTACTGCTGCGCGTACGGTACTCGTAAGGGCGAATAATCTGAGGATCGCTCTGAGCATTTTTTTGGAGTGTCGTGCAGCGCGAAGGGGCAGGAACGGCGCAGAATGTAACCGCACCAGGTCTTTATTTCAGGGCCAAGGGTCTCCTGACAAGAAGAGAAGCGCGCAAAGCAGGTCGCGTGGGGCGGTCCGGTGATGGTGGTGGGAGTCAAGAGTCAGAGTAACGTCGTCACTGATCCGGCGCATCAAGTTGGCGCATCAGCGACACAAACGTATATTGCCCCCAAAAAAAGATAGGTCAAGAGATAAAATCAGCCTTCAAACCCTAACAACCACCCCCTCTATTCCTGCAACACGCTCCCAAAAGTCGACACCGAGTTTGTGTCGCGAGTCTCGCAAGCACACCAGCTGAAGGGTAAACGTAGCATCACTGGCACAGACCCTGAACGCCGCGCTCCGAGCTTCGAGAAGCTGGATGAGCTCGACTGATTCAAACGCCAGTATCGTATGAAGACCGAGGGAATTGAGTTGTGGTGCGACATCCGCAGGCGTGAGCGCAGCCAACAGCGCATCCGTAATCAAAGTGTTCGGGACCGTCCATGACATGCAGATGTTGGAGGAGTGGTAACGACTCAACAACCCCCAGCAGTTCGCGTTCCTGGATAACAGCAAAGAGCTCCAGACGGCGCAACGTCGAGTAGAATGCAGACCGTTCCACGAGCGCCATGAACGCGCGTTGATTCCAGAGCATGAGACGACTGCGGATGGGGACGCCGACGGTGAGGGCGTCGAGATGCGGGAGTGTGAAACAGGAGAGGAGGGCCCCAAGGGTCTGTAGCGCGGGACTGCAGGTGGGGTTCCACAGGCGGTCTAAGGACAGCTGCAGACTCAGCTGCGAGATTCGAGAAGTCTTGGCGACGCGGAGCACGGAATGGTCGTATCGGCAGCACAGGCCGTCGGATTTGAGAATGAGATGGGAGAGCGGGGGTAATTCGTGCACTGGAAACGCCATAACATGATCCAGATGCATGTGCGGCTGGAAGAACGTGACGCTGCGCAGCTGGTTCCAGGGAAGCTGCTGGGGAATGAACCCGGGGGAGCCGGTGAGTACGAGTTCCCGGAGGTGAGGGACGTTGCTGAACACGTCAGAGGACCGAGTGCTGGTGGAGGTCTGCAGCAACAGCTTCTCGAGTGCACAGAGTCTACCAGAAGCGCTCGAGAACTGCTCGATAGAGTCCCATATGGCGACGTCCCTCCACCGATGAGCCTGCGCCACCAGCAGCGACGCGGCGGGTGGGAGTTTCACATCCACGATGCGGAGTAGGAGCAGATGGTTGCCGGTACGTTTGAGTGTGGCTTCGAAGAATTTCAAGGCATTGGAGAGCTGTTCATCTGCCAGTGCGCCATCTCCGGCCCAAAGACGAAAATCGACGATGATTTCGGACCAAAGAAATGCGGTGTTCATGGCAACCTGATGCCAGAGTGAGCTGACCTGTAGCATGGTGAGCGAGCTAAATCGATAACAAGTAGACGCGAGGAAGCGTACTGAAGCCAGATCCAAAAGATACCGTTTCCCGAAGCTAGCCCGATCTCTACGCCCAAACTGAGCCGCCTCACCCTCGCTTTCCGGCATCACAGGCCCAGCCTGGCACATGATCTCTGCCAAAATCTCCCCCGGCAGCTGGTGGATGTACGACCCGCCCAGCGTCGCGCAGCCATCGACATACACTTCAAGAGCCGCCCGTTCAGCCTCCAACTTCTCCAAAAGAGCTTCGAGATCCGCAATAGCAGCGTCGTATCGTCGGATTTCGAGCGCTCCGTCTTTCGCCCGGCGACGGAACTCGGCGAAGTCCGCCGTGGCGGGACGGACGTTCGTACGGAGAAGGGTGGACAGCCGAGCGGTTTCAGTCGCCGTGGGAAGCATAGAAGAGGATTCGAAGCAGTCAAGTGTGCAATGTGCGCAGAGCGAGTGGGATGATTTAAGGCCAGGCATGGTGGTGGTTCCGGACAAGCCGCGATGTCACGCTGTAACGTAGTCACGTGGAATTGAGCCGAACATCCTACACCAAAATGTGGATATTAAGTTAACGAAGATATATATATATAGGTTCATAAGCAGTGAAGAGAATGTGAGACCATGAAGAAAGTCTGTCCTGAAACCAATCAGATAGCCGTCGAGTACTCGGGCGGCGGCATCGAATCCGTATACGCAGATTGCGCAGACACCGACGGCGCGCGTTGCACAGGAACAGCTGCGGGAGAATCTCCCAGCCTTTTTGAGTTTGAGCCCATCGTCATCGTCGCAGGGCCTGCGCTATCGACCATCGCCATTGGGGTCGGTGTGTGTGCGAATCCCCGCCTGTTGGGGCTGAGGGAGCCAGTGGAGGCGGAAGTTGTTGGAGGCGATGGAGCAGAAGAAGAGCCGTAAGTAGCTGCTGTCGGATGCGCAGAATCCGAGCGTTCGGTCGGCAGAATGAACGGGTCGACAGTCACACTCCGACTCCCATTCCCACTCCCACTCCCACTCCCGTCGAGCGCTGCCGGCGCCGGAGAAGGAGGCAGACCAGCGAACTGCTCCTGCTCTCGCCTCCGCTTCCGCATGCACACGCACAGCAAGATCCCCCCCGCAACGGCCAACAAGAATATCAGCACCCCGCCTATCGCACCACCGATTACCGGCGCCTTGTTAGACTTGGAACGGCCGGCCGCGGAAGCGGCGACGACGGATTGGGTTGCTCCCGACGAGGCTGCTGCAGTCGAAGTCGCTGTCCCTGTCGGTGTCGAAGACGAGCCAAGCGAGGAAGTCGTCGAGCTAGACGAAGAGACGTCCGGTGTGGTCGAGAGGGCGCCGACCAACACAGCTCCAGCGGTGATTTGGTTGGACGCCGAGAACGTCGAAGCCGGCGGACCGGTCCAAAGACCATAGAGGTTCGAGTTGTCCGCGGTGGATAAATCAACCACGGCGTTGAACTGGTCGATGTATTTATTATAGGGTAATCGCAAAAGAAAAATCCGCAGTTTGACGAACCTGCACAGCGAGGTACTCCCTGATATACTCCCGAATCGCGGGACTCGTGGCATTCCGCGCATAAGCGGCAGCCAACCCCATCGCGAGATTCAGATCCCCAGTTTTGTCGTCCCCGTTGGCGATGATCCCGTCGCTGCCTTGCCACGTCGGGTTCGGGATCGCCGCTGTAACGATATCATCCAGCCTGCGAATTTTATTACAATTAGAGGCGACGATAGAGGATAGAAAAAAATCTCACAAGCTCTGTATACCCGCGTCCTTCTTTATACTATACATCACCGCGAGCCCCTCGATCAGATACCCAGTGTTGTACGGGGTCACTGGGGTGTCGAGCGCGCACGTCTTGCCGTCGATTCCGTTGAGCACTTGATTATTCGACGCGTTGATGAAGTGGAGCTTGAAGAAGTTGAGGGCGTCCGTGGCGGCGGTGAGGTATAAAGGATCGGAGGTCGCCTCGGCGAGGAGGGCTGAGGTTCTGTGTGTGCTGAGTGACGAATTGCAGCAGGGAAATTATGATAACACACGTGAACCACTGCCCCGTCGTCGCCGATCTGATGTTCTGGTCGTCCGCGCCGTTATTCTGCAGCACGTACACGTCAGCGGACGCAGTATAAGTAGCGTCTGACCACGCACCCAAAATGTCCCGCCGACCATGGAAGCTACAACACACACAAAACATCGCTCAGCGCTTCGCTTCGCTAAAATCCCAGACAACGGAGAACTACTCACTCCCCGAACACGTCTTCGCCACCGCAAACGACTTGCTCCCAATCTTCCCGGCGGATATGTCTGCAGCGGAGAGCGTGTAGGTATGCCCGTACCACCACGACTCGGCGGCGTAGTCGAGGAACTCGGCGTCTCCGTAGGCTTGGTAGGCGCGCGCAGCCGCATGGCCCCAGGTACTAGACGTTTCGAGTGAGAGATGTATTGGCGGAAGGAAGGATAACTACTCACAGCGCGACGTCCATCTACGATAAGTCGCCTGCGTCAGCAAAATGCAAGGATATCATATCAACGCACACTGCGTACAAGGTCATCAGCCATCCCGGCAAGAAAGAAAGAAAGAGAGAAAGGAAAACGCACAATATATCCGTGAAATTCTTATCCGCCTGCTCAGTCTTCGCGAACAGCCCGCTCAGCGTCTCCCGATACTTCGTCTGCCCGGTCGCCATGTCCACGTCCGCGAGCTGATAGTATAGGTTCGCCGCAACTTTCCAGGATTCGCCTAAAGGACGGGGTGGACTGAGCCCGCCGCACGAAAACGCTGCGCAAGGAACAAGGAGGACGTAGGTACGTACCAGAGAACTGCCCCGTCCCATCCAACATCGAGACTCCCTTGTCCAGCGCCGCTTGCGCAATGGCAACGCGCTCGGCTTGCGTGGTGCTCATCGTGGGTTTCTAGCCCAACGAGGTCAAAAATGGCGGGGGGGGATTCAAGTTTGCACGTACCCGCCATGAAGAACTCGAAGACGCCAGGTCGCCGGAGACGAGGGTAAGCCATGCGAGCAGGCTCCAGATAAGGAGCGGCACCACCGGCGGCGAAGACAGGCCTAGGGTCCGGGAGGGGGGCATTTGCGATGGGGGGAATGGATGGAAGGGCGTGGGACGGTAGATGGGCGTGGGTCGCATAGATGGGCGTGGGACGCATATCTGCCAGACGCCGGAGGACGTCGCACGGGAAAATCCTACACATCCCCATGGGGGTTTAAATTCCCACAGGCCGAAGTCGAAACGGCGGTCTCTGGGGTGGATCCGTGACGAAGTAGCAAGGAAGTTGCAGCGAGTATGCCTGCGTTTTGCACTGTGGGAAGTACTTTCAATCAAATAGAGTGTTGGGAAAACACT
This sequence comes from Mycena amicta, assembly GCA_029282125.1. NCBI lineage: Eukaryota > Fungi > Basidiomycota > Agaricomycetes > Agaricales > Mycenaceae > Mycena > Mycena amicta. The sequence continues at coordinate 68,040 of JARIHP010000130.1, read as the reverse complement.
CGGACTGATTGTATACTCCGCTCAAATTGATTGTTCGAAAACAATCAGGTTGACTGTCTATTGCACGAACCACAGTCAAAGTGATTGTTTCTCTACGCAGTTTGATTAGAATACAATCTGTATGAGTGTAGCTTACAATCAGTCTACGCTATCTTTACAATCAGTCTGCGCTATCCATACAATCAGTCTGCGCTATCCATACACTCAGTCTGCGCTATCCATACACTCAGTCTGCGCTATCCATACACTCACAGGGATCATACCATAATCAATACCAGTGAAAAGCGCTAGTATTATTCTACTACATGCAGCCCAGAGAGTAGCCTACATCCAGACCCACGCCGTTCCCAGCCGTTCCTCGCCCACCTGGTACCCAGAGCCGACGTCGAGCTAGGTAAATCGGTGAGCTTGAGTCGTCCTAGTATCAATGAGCGGCTCACCTCGAATCTTGTCGTTACAGCGTGGTCCGAGAACCGAGTCCATGACGATACAAGCACTCGAAGATGCACTGGAAACACAAGTCTCTTATTAGCCCCGTAGTCCCGAGTCAGCGGAGAGATTACGCACAGTTTAGTCGCTCGTTCATGCCTTGCTGGAACGCCTCCGCGCATCGCGTCGATCTTGCTTGGCGCGCGATGGGTATCGGGGTCTGGTGCTCGCAGGGACATCGGCGCTGAAGAACGAGTCAAATGTAGTTGATCTGCCGATACGCAAACCGTGATGCAGACTCTTGAAATGGGTCCGGGAATCTGTGGCGAGGACAGAAGGCTCACGAGAGAGAGAGAGAGAGAGAGAATAGAACTCACCGAGCGACGCATCGATGAAATGGATATCCCGGCTGGCGACAAGCGCAGTGACGACGGCATGTGGACGGGATTAGGCTCTGGAAGAGACCGAAGCAAAGGACGTACTTTGTCTTGAAGGTGAGCAGCGCACGCTGCGCGGTAGGAATAGCCGGAATAACACGAGAACCCAGACGGCCAGTTAGAATCGGAGAACGAGTCTGAAGGACTGGAAAAAAGACGTACTTGGATCAGGCGTTAGCATAAGACGCGAGCAAGTACTAGTATCGGTTAACCTGGCGAATAGCGGAAAAATGAGAGCATTTGGAGCAGATTAGGTACTGGAAGAGACCGGACATACGTTGGGTTGAAAGGTGAGCAGTACGCGCAGCGCCGTAGCATTAGCCGCTGCATCGAAAACAAAGACGGTCAGAAGTGTCCGTCTTGCCGATCGGAATCGCCTGCGGCAGCAGTCGGACATGTCGGAGAGAAACCTCGTATTTCTGGACGCCCGAGGACTCACGCTGAACGGAAGGTAAGCGAGTGCGGTCAACACGCCAGGAGGAGAACGGACCGTGAGTCTTGAAGACGAGCTGGTCGTTCGTTTCGACGGATAACCAGGATAGAGTGTCAGTGGATTTGAAGCTAGCAAGTCGGTGATCGTGCGGAGCTTGAGTGATGCGGAGATACGTACTTCTGGCGGATGACGATCCCAGCGCGCGCTACTCATCACCGACCAGATATGAAGTACGTTCGGACACGCCGACTTGCGAGGTTGGAGGTGAGCATTTGCACAGCAGAACCGGTGGCGTTGACGAAGCCGGTGTCGTCGCGGGAGATCAGCAATAAGCGAGAGAATGACCTGCGACGACACATATATCAGGGATCGCAAGCAAGGTATGGAAGCTAACTTAACTGCGGCTCGGCGTTGCTGGGTTGTGTATACAGAATCACTGAGATGTATGGATGTGAATGCGCAATGACCAGAGACAAGGGAAAGTACGGACCAGTAACCAAGAGCCAAAATGAACACCAGGCTGCCAGCGTCTGCAGCGCTCAGTCCGATGTGTTGGTGGGAATCTGCAAGGGGTATCGGCAGGGCACGGACGGAAAGTTGGCATAGGTACAGTCGTTTGAAGAAGAAACGGTGACGGTCTGTTGACGTCGACGGCACGCTTGACGTCCTCGAGATGCTCGCCGGGGTGGTTACAGTGGTGGAGAGAGAGATTAGATCGTGCGAGTAAAAGAGTACTATGGACGACAGACCTCCTGCGACAAACGAAGCCACTTCGCAAGACAGCAGTGTGTCGAGCCGACGGACCCTCGATGCGTGCAAGCGAGATGCTGTAGACCGCGTTATACATATTCTGAGACAGGTATGAACGACGCACATTGGGCAGAGCATGTGCCGTGAAGCTCGCTCGGTATCCTGGGCTGTCGTCGCGCTCTGGCGGTGGTCGGTCGGGGCGGTGCCGCGTCTTTGGGCACGAAATGGGTGTCCAAATGCATTCTTGGAGCATGTGTACGGTGCACGAGCAAGGTCGAAGGCGCGTAGGGCCAAGGGTGGCTGGGCGGGTGCAGAGGGACCTTGGTATGGACTCTGCAAGCGATGGATGTCATCAGAGGCACTCCAGGACGCACATTGCGCACGAGCCGTGCTCCGGAGTCGGCAGATGGGTCCCCAATTGTCTGCCGTGAGCTCGGACGCGACCTTCTTGGTGGGGACGACATCGCGTCAACGATGGCCTTCCTGGCATCTTGTGGAGCCTTCGAGCGCGCTAGAGGGTGATGTGGGATATCGTGAGACCAGATTGAGAGCGTCGAAGGGCGCAGAAATGGCGCAGCGTGGAACGGCAACGATGAGATGGGGTCCGAGTCCCGAGATCGTCCTAGACACGCATGTAGTCTTAAGGAGGTCATAAATGGCGACAGGGTGAGCATTATCATCACGCACCGAGACCCAGATACCCTCAGCTTTGCCCCAATCGGCGTCCTACGCGCTCGATGTGGTCTTGTGGGCTGAGACGACATCGCGTCGACGACGGCCTTCTTCGCGTCGTGTAGAGCTGTTGAGCGGGCTGGAGGTTGGTGGAGGATGTGGGGCGAAGATGAGAAGGTCGTTAGAAGCGCCAGGGTCGTCGCGCGCGAACTGGCCGCTGATGATGGCGGAGAGAGGAAAGGAGCGGTGTGACGTGACGTGACATCAGGTCATGTGATCTCACGCCGACGCGTCGCGCTCACTCCATTCTCCTCCGCGGGCGTCTCTAAAAATCTGAAAAAAAATCAGGGATGTATTTATACCATTTTAAAAGCAATTGGTGCAAATTTTAGGGAGTTTAAATGTCTGAGACTCCAAGACTCTCAGTCGCAAGTCTAGCATCCAGCATGGTCGCAGTTCAATTTTGAGTTGTCGTCTACTTGTAGAGTACATAAATTTACACAGTTCTAAAGCAACAAAGGTTGTACAACAAGGAAATAAACATGAATTGGAGCTAAGACTTCTTCGTGCGCGTACGCATGCCATAAGAGTGCAATTTTGCAGCAGGTGGTTTCTGGAACGTGTTTGAACACGGACAGACTCTCACTGAAAGAGGCTACATACCTCGACCTTTTTCTTCTTCTTTTTCGGCGACTTAATTACGGGCTGGAAATGGCTTCAGCGGGAGCAGCGCGCAAATGAGGCCACTTACTGGCGGGAAATCGTCCACGGACATCTTTGTGACCTTCTTTGGGACCGATGGGGCCTTGTTCTCCTTGGTCTCGGTCTTCTGCTTCTTCCGCGGACGTTTCTAGGTTGCGGGAGGTCAGAGAAAATCGACACATTGTGTACGACTCACCTCCTTTGCTTCGTCCTGCTCAACCACCACCTCCTCCTCCTCCACCTCGAGTTTACGTTTCTTCGGCTGTGTATGGACCTGCTGCCTGCTGAGCGTTGCGCGTCGGGAGGTGGGTCAAGAACTCGCACCGATTTGTCATCCACATCGATAACCTCGTCCTTCGCCACTGCTTCCCGAAGCTTGCGTTCCTGCTCCCGCTTCCCGTCTTCCTTCTGCGCGCTGATTAGACTGAAAGACAAGCAGACTCATGACACACCTCCTTCAGGAACAGCTGTTTGATGCTGCGTTGAGCATTCTCGATGAGTTGGTCACGTTTGGCGTCCTCCGGCGGGGTCGAGAGCCAATCGAAGCAGATGCCGGCCTCGGTGTAGGTCTTCATGGCGTCTGCGAATCCGACGTGCAGGTCTTCCTGGATGAGCCGCATGGTGACAAAAGGGGTGAGGACGTTAGCAATGAAAGTGTCGTCCGAAAAGAGGGTGCAGTCGTCATCGAGCTTCCATCGTTGGTTCAACTCGGCAACCGAAGCGAGCGTCAGCGATATCTGGCCTCTAGGCAGGGCAAAGAACACGAGAGAGTAGAGGGACGCTTGTATAACCCAGAAACCCGGATGGCCATAGCTGAAGGCGGGTAAGGAAAGAGCCGATATTCATAAAGATGACATACTAGGCCGCAAACCGATATTCGTTTGTTGCCCTCATTAGCTCATGATCGTTAGTTCCCTTCGCGCCTGAAACACTGGAACACATTATGCTAGAATGCAGCACCCCTGAGAGGGAATTAATTTGGCTACTCACGGAACAACTCTGGAAAATGAAGTTTGACGACTGGCCAAGAATTACATGGGGACTGGTCCTCGGCTGCAAACTCACTCAATTCCGCACTCGCAGAGGCAAACCCATGCCTCAAAAGGATAGATTATTCAGTATCCTCACCTCAACAGCCTGGTATATGATTTGGAACATGCGAGTTGAAAGGCGATTACGTACTCCAGGCAAACAGTTTGAAATAACTGAGATTCACAATAAATGGTTAAAGACCGTCAACGGAACCTTACAAAGAGAGCGTATCTTGACAGATAAATTTAAATTTGGCCCACTGGCTCTCGACAAACAAGTTGTCCTGAACACGTGGAGTGGCCTACTGCTGGATGAAGACTCCTTGCCGGATGATTGGACTAAAGACAGAGGGGTTTTAGTGGGTATTCTGCCGCTGAAACTAGGTGTCGGATAAACGACACAGCAGGAGTCCCACACTGGTATAAACGTGCATAAAGGCATTTCCTCTCCCGCTCGAACTTGGAGATGTCGTAGTCAATCGCCTTCACAAACTGAACAAGGACTTGGTTTTCCGCCAGAAGCCTTTCATCGGTCAACAATTCGGTAAGTTTTGCTCGCATCGCAAAGATTCTTTCCGGTATGGCGTTCAGGTCTACAGAGAGTGGCCAGCCTTGTCCTCTTGCAGTTCGAAGGGCGAGGTCGTAGTTTTCCATTCGACGAATCTCTTCACAGATGTCGGTCTCAAGTTGGCGGACGGCAGGAGAGTCGTCGGGGAGGGATTTTAGTTTGATGAGCAAAAGTTGAAGTAGGTTGGAGCGGTTGGCGGGTATAGGATCGTCACATAGTGGACAAATTTGCGGCTTGACGCGTGGCTGCGGCATGGGCGACGAGTTCTGTGCATGGGAATGCGATGCTAGATCTTCCACAGCCTGGTCGAGTATCTGAAGGATACACAAGCTGAGGATTTGAATGAGGGTTGTTTCGCACCTCGCGGATTTCTGGGTGATACTCGGGCTCAACGTGTCCTCCTCCTTCGGCGTCAGACTCGTCGTAATTCACTATCTAATTAAGTATCGTTACTCAGGCTGTCGAATCGAGGAATCAGAAATTAACTCACCATTTTCTTCTGCTGGCTTTTACGCGTTTTCACATCCTGGCACGATTGATCTTGACGTATCGGATAAGGCGGATGGCACTCACGGGGACTTCGTCGGAGCTCCACTGCGCGCGTCGGAGCTGTACTTGCGACTTCGTGGCGTCTGCACCTTCCGATTCTAGCGCGCTTCCCTTGCCTGTTTCCCATCTCTCGGATGCGGCATCGGAGCCCGTGGACTCTGCCTCCTCCTCCTCCATGTCCTGATTGCGCCTCTGCGACTTGGCCGTCTTTGCGGGGGCGGGTTTGCGAGTGGTGGCGGCAGATTTCGTGCGTGTCGATTGCGCAGACGCCACGCCGGCGGGTTTCTTCGTAGATGAAGCGGCCTTCTTCACCGGTCGAGTTTCTATTTCCTCCTCATCATCCGCATCCTCCGCCTCCTCCTCGTCATCCGCCTCCTCCGCGTCATCGTGCTTCTTTCGCCCTTTACGGCGCACTGGCACTGCCTTTCCCTCCTCCCAACATTTTTGTTTCAGTAAGAGTGTGTCGAGACGGCTTTGGTGGTTTTGGAGAAACGAGCGTAGAATCTGGTGTATTGGCCAGAGACCTTCGTATTGGCGAAAGAATGGGAGTTGAGAAGCAATCTGAGCCAGTGAGCATACTAGTATCGCAAACATCAAGATGAACCGCACCCCTTCGACAGCGGCATTGAGTTTGTTTTTATCCTTGTAGGTCGAGTATGTCCCAGTTATTGTCAGATACCGAGGGAAAAGATATCTAACACCCGTCTACGACTCGTTGAGCGCATATATCAAGGGGAGGAAAGAGTTGGATCAGAAGAGGACCAGTTGCTGTCATCCCGCAGGTCATGTGTTTGACCTGATGGCGGGATGACTGCAAGCGCTGGTACGGGTGGCGGTCCGGCGCCACCCATACCCGGGACCCGGCCCGTCACTTCTAACGTTATAACGCGGCTCAGTCTCTCACGTCCGCCTTCACCGTCGCAACGCCAAGCCCCGCACGGTGCTTTCCGGTGCCCGAGACAAGCTCATGTGGTGACTCGCGGAGAGAGAGAGAGGAAGCAGCGTCTCTGCGCGCTACGAGGGGCGACGACTCGGAGCGGATGAAGAGAGAGAGAGAGAGATGCTACTTGCCGGTACGTCCATTTTCTCTGCGGCGTCTGTCTAGACTCTATTCCTCTATACATCCACGTCCACTGTCTCGGCCTGTTGGACTATCGCTGTCTGGCTGATGTCAGTCGACCTCGTCGTCGCGCGAGTACTTCGAGTTTATTTTACAAGCAAAAAGTCTATTGCCCAAAAATATCCACCGCTTCCTCCTCCGCTTCCCAATCTGCCTGCGCTGAAGGAATGAACTCAGGCTTCACCAACCCATCTGTCCGATCGAGCAAAACCCATTGCCCCCGCGTTCGCAGCCGTCCGGCGACCGCTTGAATACACTGAAGGTCCAAGACGATCGGGGAGTCCATCGCGGTATACGCAACGACCTTTTTGCTCGCGTCGCGATAGCTGTTGGAGCATGGCGTAATGACAGCAAACAGCAGAGTCTTCCCCGAGTATTGCTTCAGCCAGGATTCAGGCGGCATTTCACACTCGAGTATCTCGTCCAGCCTACCATACCCAAGCTGAGGCACCCACTCGTTCCTCTTCTCTACCTGTTTCACGAACTAAACGGAATCAGCGCTACTTATCATCGAACCTACGCACGTACCCGCACAAAAGTCGTGTCTCGAAGCTCGTCAGCATTACGAGGGCCCTTCCAATCTGCTCGCATCCGGTCTCCACCAACGATTCGGAGCAGGCCCCAACGAGGCATAATCTGGGGAAGGTTTCGCTCGATGCGCGCCGCGGATACCTGCGAGTTGTCGAGAACATTTGCAAGGTATTTAGCGATGCCTTGACGATTGCTCTTCGCCGGTGTGTGTTGCTTCTGGCGAGGCGCGCCGACTATGGCTTGCGGATCTGTTGCTCATGAGACGCAATTGAAGTAGGAGAGTTCAACGCACAGTCTTCAAATATCTGCTCTGTCGACGTAACCTCCTTCCGTACTGGCTTGAAAATGGCCAGCTCATCTCCGAGGTCGTATCGCAGGGCAATCTGTTCGAGGTACATGAAGTGGATGAGTCGTCGGCTGAGATTTGCATGTGGACGTTTGCGCGAATGCAACCCATATTTCAGGAAGCCACAGTAGCGCTCCATGGAGAACGTCCACCATGTCCAAACAGGGCCACAGTTTCGTATATTGCGAGGGATGTGAAGGAGTGCGTGGATGGTTGTTGTACAAGCGGAGAGGCGTTCAGGTTTATACTGATAATAATATCTTGAGAAGAATTAGTCTCCGTTGCAGGCACGCAATGGTACAACATACTCTTCGTACTTCTGGACCCAATCAATAATGCTGTCCTCGAGATCGTTGATCTCTTGGTGCGTAATGTCGAAACGAAGGCAAAGTTTAACAATCTCACCAAGCTGGCAAGCATGTTTATAGTACTTCAGATTGGGGAAGCGGCCCTTCAGAAGTCTGGGAAGCATCCAGACAAACCAAAAGCACCACGACTCGGCCGTGAATTTTGATACTCCGCGTGCGAGCGAGCGAGTGAATGCGGAGGGGATGTACTTCATAGAATCTGTTGTTTCTGCCCAGACTTCATCCCAGACCTTGGCCGGAATCACGTAGTCAGCGCCGTGGTGGTCGAGATCTTTGGAAGCGCCGGTCCAGAATTCGTAAAGCATCGGAAAAACGTGTTCAAAGACCATATGCATAAAATCCTCCGGAAATGAACGTCCACGATCCAATGAGTCCACAGGTCGGAGAACAGGAAGACCGCGCACACCCCAGTGCTTCGCCTGCGCTTCCTTATCCTTCTTCGTCTGTGCGCGTTCAATATGCGCAAGTGCGAGCTCATATCGCTCCTCCGTTCGCAGAGGAAGGTCCCAGGGATCCCAGACCATTCGCACGTTGTCGTCAGGGTTGTCGGGCCATGTCAAGGGATAGTAAAAAGTCCCAAGGTGCGGGAACATCACGCGAGTGCCTCGAATCTCGCACGAGCGACAAGGAGAGGCGCTATTCGCTCCCTTGATGTTGAGAACCTTGTAAATAGCAACCATATCGCCCATGCCTACGAGCATGTATGCGCGCATCAAGAAACTGGCGTTATTTCCAGCGTGATGCGCATGGACGCCATGTGCGAGCTGTGCGAGTTCATTATCGAGGAGTGACATGTAGCTGCGCAGATCCACGGGATTATTTGGGAGGACACCGAGACAGAGGAGGTGTTCAAGGTGGGTTCGAAGATGAGGGGGGACATTGTAGTTTGTGAGAAGGATGGGCGTGGCGGATGGACCGTCGCGTTGACGGTTAAAGAGGAGGTACGAGTCTGTGCAGAAGCCAAGCGCAATGTCGTCGTCGCCGGAGAAGTATTCATGAGGTAGCGTCTTCTTGTCGACTTTCACTTGTTGTTTGCAGAGGTTTTTGTAGTTCTCTGCATCAAAAACGTCGCTGACCACTGTACTGGAGGAATCGCGGTTAATGCGATAACGAAGCTGCTTGATCTTCTCCTTGTTCATGAAGAAACCCTTGAGACGGGGAATGAGAGGAAGATAGGCAAACTGGCGAACAGGTTTTCCGGCCTCGTTACATCGAACAGCGCCGCAGTATTTGCAGTGGGAGAGATTTTCGTGCTCTCCGGTGAATGCCATGCACCCGTCTCGACAACAGTCAACCCAGATGGGCTCGACCCCAGACAGCATCGCCATCTTGTGAATAATCACCCACTCGGAATTGATTTCGAGTTTGTGGCTAAATGCTTCTCGCATCTGGTTGAATGTGTCGCGGGTCATGTTCGACAGGACTTTGAGGAGAAAGGCGCGACAGTTATCGCGGTCCTTTTCGGTGAACTTCTTCTGACCTGGTGGTACACATGAGTGCTGGGTCATTCATGAACACGGATAACACACCGTGTGTGAAAACCAACTCGTCCTCTTCCGCAAGCATCATTTCCTGCAATTCCGCCACCATATCCTCCACTGACATCTGTCCCTCCTCCAGAACACCGCGCAGATCCTGGTAGTCAGACCAGCGCTTGACTTCGGGGTTTTCCTTGCGAGAGATGCTATCATTCTCATCGTCAGAGTCCCAACCGTCGTCGAGGTACGGTTTCAGAGGAAGCGGGGAAGGGGAGGGAGAACACATGGTAGAGTCGTTTTCGGCAGAATGGTCTCCATGGGCTTGTAGATCCACTTGCATCTCCTCAATATCGCTAGAAGCATCATCAAAATGAAGGTCATCTTCCTCCTCGGAATCACGCTCGGATTCGGAAGAAGGGATGTCATCCCAAGGAAGGCTGGTGCCGTTGTAATGGGCTTTGCGCGTGCGAGATAGAAACGCCTTCTGGCACGAAGTGTTGTGGTGGCATTTGCGGGGAGCTTCGCGCCCATTGGGACCGAGAGCATAGCGAGCTTTGGCAGGCATTACAGCGGAAGTTTTGGAGCAGCGGTGAGTCGCCTCTGAGTGACGGTGGAGGCAGGAAGCAAGGAGGACGTGTCACAGTGTAACGCACTGTCAATTATGTACGAGAAGGTCGTCTTGGCGTTCACGCACTTCGTTCCCTCCGTTTGCTGTTCGCACCGAGTCGCCCACAATGACGTTGCGGGTGCAAATTTAGAGCAAAATGCGAAACTACAATCAAAATGTGATGTTCATGATCAATTCCGAGGTTCTCTACCGTCTGAGGACTTGAACTTGGCATAGAATAGGCTCATTTGATTGGTCAAGACTGAAGGGATGTCCTACGGTGGCGATTACTGAAAGAAAATGGGTATCACTCCACCTGATTTGAAAACAATCAGATTGAACATTCCGCCATAGGTGTCGTGTCCGTGCCTCCTGCGGGCTCCAGCTCACACAACAAATTCAGGAAGGTTATATTTCTTCATTCTATGTGTGCTGGAGGCGCTAGGATACCGCGTTCCTGGGCGGAGCAAGATGTGCAATATGATTGTTAGAAAAAAACACTCACGGTGAGTGGGAATCCTTACAATCAAACTGCGCTAATTGATATGATTGTTTGTTAGTGCATATGGATTAAGGAATGCGCACATTGATTGTAACCGCTTCCCACAGTGTTGAATCCCTCGACTCTGCATGAGCATAGAACCACTCCCCTCTCTAAGTCTCTTGCGATGATAAATTGGGCCCAGGGCCTGGGGGCTGTTGATCGGACCGGGATGGGCGATCCTGCCGGCGCTCACGTCGTGGCGCAATGCCTACCCTGTCATTCCAGCTCTTGTTGCCGTCTCCGAGTCGATGTATGCAGCGGGCAACGGAAAGAAGATGTCGCCATCACTACCCCCGCCAGAGCCGATAGTGGAGGTTGTGGTTCGTTCGGATTAGAAGAGAGAATTCCAGACACGCAAGCGCCATGATGGTGGAAGATGATGGTGGAAATCAGGAACAAATTGGTGTAGCACCGCCGCTCGCTGATAGCCGAACATTTGATCCTTGCGTCTGACCATAACGTCCAGCGCTGTTTCTTTTCCCTGCGCTCCTTCCCTTTGCTCCTCTACTCCCTCCCGCGTCGCTGTTGGGATGTGCTCGGGAGCTTGGAGCTTGTTTGTTAAGCGCCGACTTGAAATCACCGCAGTGTACCTCCTCCGTGCCTCGTGTCAATGCTTCTGTGCCACGACCTGTGGCTGCTTACCTTTGTCCTCCGCCTCTCATGAACGCTCCAGTCTACCCTCGCATTGCCATCGTCGACATCCCCGGAGAGGGAAGGGGTGTAGTCGCGCGGGAACCCATCCTACGTGGCACCCGCATCATCGCCGAGAAGCCTCGAATCCGGGTGCCCCACTGGCTCGACAGGCGACAAGCGCTCGACCTGAGTACCCTCTCCGCTGAGGACCTGTCCTTCTTCATGTCATTCCCGGCCGGCAGTGGCGCCGATCCCGTTGCAGGACGACTCCGCCACCTCATCCCATGTGTAGCATCCCCAGACGAGGCGGCTGCGCTCTTTGAGACGGTATGTCGGATGAACCACACCTGTTACTCGTCTCTGGGCCGGCCGAATGCGCTCTACACATGGGTTGAAAAGCGCCAGGAGGAAGGTGCGTCACGGCGTGATTCTTGGTCGACGATCTCTGATAATCCAATAACCAGTCGTCCATGCCACGGAAGACATCAAAGAGAACGAAGAAATTACAGTGTCCTACATACAGACGAAGAACCACGTCATGGACCCCGCCCTGTTTCTGCGCATGCATTACGAATTCGACTGCGGGTGCCCTGGATGCCAACGCCCGCGTGCAGAGCGTTTGCAATCCCTCGAGCGAGTCAAGGCCTATAATCAGTACAACCGCGAGCTGCCTGCGCAAATGGTACCCAGCAGCGGGCACGCACCACTCGACATTCTCCACGGCATCGAGCGCAATCTCCTCGCCATCTGCGCCGAGGGCTACGTTTGGGAGATCTCCAGCTCTGCCCATGATGCCTTCCAGCTCTGCGCGTTCTACGGGGACGGAAAGAGCGCGGCGCAATGGGAGGTGATGTCCCGGGAGGTCCATCGCGTGATATACGGTGTCGACCTCGATGAGTACGAGGACTCCGCCAAGTTGGTTGTTCGCCCGACGAGCTTCCGCCCGTGGAAGGCACTTGTTCGGCCCGGGGGGAAAGCGCTGAGGCTGCGTGGCCCCGTACGTCATTTCCGTCTACTTATACCGCCAGCTCACAAGTTCACAACTTTACAGAGCCAGGAAGTCCTGGCCTGCTTCAAGCGCGCCGTTTTCGGCTCGGGCGCGCCGAAATGTGCCAACCGCAATTGTTCGAGGACACAGGCAGTGACGTTCCAGCGCTGCAAGCCATGCATCGATAAACTTGGACTGGATGTTTATTACTGCTCTCGGTAAGCTCTGAATCTACTAGTGGCGCCCGAAACCGATGACCATGCAGCGAATGCCAGACGGAGGACTGGAAAGACAGGCACAAGGCTATCTGCGGAAATGCCGTCAAGGTTTGAATAAAATAAAATAAAATAAAAAAGTTTCGATAGCGGCTTCAGTATTACAGAATTCTCTCTATTCCAATTCCAACGAACCACATCCTCCACTAGGCGGCGCAACGCCCGAATCGCTGATGCGCAACAAGACCGGAATGAGTTCGAAGTTTTGTGAGGTGCGACGGGGCAATGTGAATAGAACTCCAGGTAGAGAAGTCTAGTGAAGCAGTCTGAGTCTCGGACGATTCAAGGACGCAGTGTCGTCGTTGTATTGATGGTGGGAAGGAAGGAAGAAGGTCGGAACCTTGCAGGCCTTCTGTAAGCCAACTAGGGCTTGGTTTATATAGGCCGGTATGTAAACCGGTTTATAAACAGGGTTTATAAACCTGTTTATAAACAGCCCTTCGCTGGAGGTGCTGTTTGTAAACCTCGTGACAGGTGTGTGACATACCGCCAAAGCGTGACAAAACCAATAAGTTCACACCGTATTTCAGGCCAATAGATGCTTTGAAATCTGAGGAAGAAGCTCCAGTCCTGACTGAGGCATGTTGAAGGGCAAAGATTAGGATTTTCTAACTCATTTTCTGGGTCAAAAACATATTTTTGGCGATGTTCGGGCATCTCGGACAGCCCTGTTTATAAACTTGAAAAGCGGTTTATAACACCCTCTGGCTGAAAATTTTTAACAAACCGGTATGTTATTCTGAAATTTTCAAAAAACCAAGCCCTAAAGCCAACATCGCATCACCGACTGATATCACATTACATCACCGACTGATGGCGGGGCAATGGTGCTCATTCCTTCTCGGCAGGAACTACAGAGAGCATGGGATAGCTGAGTGTCAACATTTGAAATGGGTCGAATCCGGGGCCAAACAAATACTAGTACCCAAGGTCAAAGTTATTGGATTTTATGAATCGTAGCGGCACTCGTAATACTGAAGCTTCAACAGTGGAACCCCAGCGAAACTTTTCAAACCTTGACGGCATTTCCACAGATAGCCTTGTGCCCTTCTTTCCAGTTCTCTATCTGGCATTCGCTGCGTGATCATGATCATCCGTCAGGCGCACACTAGAGTCAAGCCTGAGCAGGGAGGAGCTCACCGAGAACAGTAAGAAACATCGAGTCCAAGTTTCTCGATGCATGGCTTACAGCGCTGGAACGTCACTGCCTGGGATTTCGAACAATTGGGGTTGGCACATTCGGCGCGCTCGAGCCGAAAACGGCGCGCTTGAAGCAGGCGAGGACTTCCTGGCTCTGCAAAGTCATGAATGGCGGTATAAGTAAACGGAAATGACGCACGGGGCCGCGCAGCCTCAGCGCTTTCCCCCCGGGCCGAACAAGTGCCTTCCATTGGCGAAAGCTCGTCGGGCGAATGACCAATTTGGCAGACTTTTGGTAAATCTCATGATCCATGCCGTGTGCAACGCGATTGACCTCCCGGGCCATCACCTCCCATTGGACCGCGCTCTTCCCATCCCCGTAGAAAGCGCAGAGCTGGAAGGCATCATGGCCAGATCTGCCGATCTCCCAGACGTAGCCCTCAGCCCATATAGTGAGCAGATTGCGCTGGATGTCGTCCAGAATGTCAAGCGGTGCGTGGCCGCTGTTGGCTTGCATCCGCGCCAGCAGCTCTTGGCTGAAGCGATTAAAGGCCTTTACTCGCTCGAGGGATTGCAAACGCTCTGAACGCGGGCGCTGGCACCCAGCGCACCCGCAGTCGAATCCGTAATGTATGCGCAGAAACTGGGCGGGGTCCAAGCCGTGGGTCTCAGTGAGGAAGTAGGGGGCCTTCACCATGTTCGTGAGTGAGCGCCCGATTAGCTTTCGTGAGCTGTCAATCCCCCATCAATTTGGCGAGATGCTGGGTTGAAAACTGTTGAGATGTTGCCACCGTAATGTTGCGATGCTCAGTTGACCGCCTCGCTAAGTCTGATGGCACCGTGTCGGAGTTTGCGGAGTTTGACAGTGCCGAGAACTTGCCGGTGGGGCCTACGTTGTTTTCGTTGTTGTTATGTTGAGGTATACTGCAGTTTGTTTCGCGCCTGACGCTGCTACCTCTCTGGATACTTAGCGACGCCTGATCACGCTCACGTGCATCCGTGATGCAGACGCGAGCGCGCCGCAGTGCGTTTGAGCAACATCAAGCCTCCATCGTTCACGGTAGTTGCTTTTCTATGCCTTCTGCTTTGTGTCCTTAACTCAAGAAGACAGTTGTTAGTGACCCTTTATGATACTATACTACTGTACATCCAATGGGGACTTCAGGACAGTGCATAATTATCTCTGGCATTTTTGTAGTTAACGGCTCAAACTTTTCACAGTGTCTCTCGGTATGCTATAGAAGGGTTCAGCATCATCAAAATCGGCTCACAATTTTTTTTCTCCGCGTTTTTATAGGTCTCGAGCATGCACACCGTGTACCGTCGTCTGTTCAAATTCATTTGTGTCAGTGTCGCCCACGTCCTCGTTCAAATGCGACTTATCTTAAAAATGCAACAGAAAAGCCATTGACCTGGAAGCCACTTACAGAGAAGGAACGTTGGGTCTACTATCAGGATGCATAAACTGCAGACTTGAGTCAACCGTGTACCTGCTTCTTGATCCTCAGCTCCTCAGCTCCGGCAGGTCACCACATCTAACTCACTCTGTGTTCCGAAATGTGAACTGTGTATACTGTCGTCTGCCCTCTGAGTTCTACTACATACCTTCTGTGAGTGTCGTACCTTCAAACCAACTTGAGATCTTCTTGGTATTGGTGCACAGATACCAAGGTGCTTATTCACGGTCAGTAGTGTACTGCCAGTGCAGTGCTCCACGCTTCGAGAGCCTTGCAAGTTCGTGAACTGTCAGAGATGAGAGTTGGTGTGTCGCGAGTTCCGTTTCGAAGGACCGATAGTACCTGTTCATATCCAGTGCTGGCTGACGAGTGAAATCGTCGGGGTTGGACACGACTCAAGATCAGTCGGCCTTCGTCAAGTCCATCTTACGGACTAATAGCAGCTAACTTACACTTGAGATCCGTCGGTGTGGGTCTGTGTACCTGTGGATGCCGGACACGGCGAATCATTTTGTCAGTGGGTCATCGGTGAACTCGAACGACAGTTGTCTTTATCTTTCGAAGGGGACATTGGAGTCCTCTATGTTCAAGTTTGCATTCAGGTTCTCAGCGTCGTGGGAGAAGAGACAGGTGGAAGTGTGCTATCGACGAGACTCGGAGAAATGGAAGTGGGTCCGATATTCGAGATAACTGCCCTCTCAGTCAGTATTTCCATTTCACTGCCGAAGACATTTGATTCCAAAGGGCAAATCTTAAGACGTTGAGGAACAATAGTACGAACTTGAAATTCAGGTCACAGAATTAGCTACATTTCGCGGTCTATTAACGGTAAATATTCTGGGTACTGCGCTGCAAAGTCATCGGGATAAATGCGTGCATATTCGCGAGCCGGCATCTTTTCCCCGTCGACAAATAACGCCCAATCTAGATCCAAGGCCTTCACGCGCTTCCTAGGTGGGGCCGAGCCTGCCCGGGCTGCGCCTCGGCGTTTCGGCTGAGGGCGGCGGGTGGCAGGATCACCGTGAGCAATTGCGGGAACAGCGGGCTCCGAAGACTGGACGGCCGGAGCAGGGACCAGCTCAGCAGTGGGACGAGAAACGCGTGTTGTGCGACGAACGGGAGGTCCAACAGCATCCTCCTCGGCGTGTGGATGGGCGATGGGATCAGGGACCTGCGATGCCAGATGAGGCAGAGACGAAGGTGCATCTGTGTCCACGAAGGTGAGCTTCCGTGAGCCGATGCGTTGTTTGTTCTGAACACGGCCCGACGAGTTTGACTAAAGATACCAGAGTGAGCGTCATACTCATCGATATCCCGAGTCAATCCACGCACCTTCGCCTCGGCTTTCGCTTTCTTGACGCCCACTTTTGCTTCCCGAAGTTGCTTATTGAGCGCCTTGACCTTCGCCTTCGCGGAAGGCGATGGATCAGACTAAATATATCAGTGTTCAGTGCGGGTGGAGAGGCAAAGAGTACCTCAGCGTCTTCCGTGGCCTTCTTGAGATAATATTTCGTCTCCGCCACCGTCACCTCACGCAAACGAACCTTTGCATCGACGACAGCCGCACGTTTATGCTTCTCGCGGGCGGCAATCCGCCGTGTAGAACGGCTGACGTACCTCTGCACGAGGTTGTTCCGCACATTGCGCAGGTCGCCTGTGCGCTCGCCAGTTTCGAGCAGCGCTGCCTGCGATCCATCCAACTGCTCATATCTTCGAGACGTCAGAAGCAGTTGAACATGAAGATTAACACGCACTTGATCAACGATTCCACGATGCCCATGTCGACACCGGTCTGAATGTTGTTCCAGCGGTGCTGGCCCTCGCCGAGGTTGGTGTTGGGCTCGAGGAGATCCCAGTCGTCGCCGATGTTGGAGAGGAACTGGATCAGACCGGGGAGAAGCCAGTGATGCATCGTCTTGTGTTTCCACCACGCTGAGAAATCTCTGCTGAATGAAAATCGTAAAACTGGAACACGCACCTTTAACACGTCCGCTCGGATCGTCGATCTCATGGAGCCATGCTTTGAACTCGGCGAGCTCAGCAGAGTTTCGGAGATGGCGGAGTTGCTGTAGACGTGTTTGCGTCTCCTTCGAAAGGTGTTTGAGATCAGAGATACCGCTAAGAGTAGCGTTAGAGGTATTGGCTGTTTTGTCAAGAGATCGCTCACCGATTGAAGTGGACGCCGCAAATTCGCAAAACATACGATAGCGTCGATTCGACATTACCGATTTTTGCCCGATACTCCGGCGTCATTTCCTCCCAAAGTGCAGACGCAAAACCTAACAACGGCGCCGCTTCCATATCAGACAACAAGCCCATAATTTTACCCCCACTATGTACACGCTTGAAACGCAGGGGGTGGCCGGTCAGTAGGAGGACGAGTCGAAAGATCTCGGTCCAAACAAGTTTGAAAGAGGCTTCGTCGTGGACCTCCATCCAGACACGCATGACGGTAATAGCTGGAAGATTTTAACGGTGATCACAAAAGGGCTGCGAGAGCGCACCGCGGTTCTGCGACGAAAGCCAGCCGCTGATCGCAAAGACCTGTAGCACGCCCTTGACGGGCTTGTACGTGGTGTCGACATCGAGGGCTCGAAGTTGGTGTATACGGCGGAGAAGGGCGGCGAGCACGCCAAAGATGATTCGCTTGCCGTCGCGCCAGATCATGCTGTGGATATACCGTTTCTCGGGATCTGGAATGGCTTGCTGCTGGGAAATGTAGGCTGCAAGGGCTAAACAATAGAAATGAACGGCGAGTCCACGATGAAAGACAGACAAGCATACCTTCGGCTGCACTATCCCCAGCTGCAGATGATTCGGCCCGAACCTCACGCAACAGGCGATTCTTCAGCGCTGAGTTCATGAGACTCGAATGATACTCGCCCGGCGTCGCCGTTCCGAAAATCTGCTTTGTACTCGGCGCTATGACGAACAGTCAGTTAAGATGCCACGTCTAGCAAAGCCTATACCGTTCTCAACCTTCGCCACCGTGGCGCCGACGCCGAATACACGTCCAGCCTCCTTGTACTTCTCTCGTGCAGTGCACGGACACTTTGTCCCGAGCGCAGTAGGGTGGTAATGGCAGTGCTCTGGATGGGGGTATGCAATTGCGGTGCGTACCAAGTCCTCTTCGTCCTTGTAAGTCTTCTCGTACGGACAGAAGAAGGTAATCTTCGCGCCACAGCGGATGTGTTCGAGCTTGGCGGTGAAAGGACGCCCATCCTTCGAGTGATTGAACTCTGGGATCGCGTCAACTAGGCATCTCGAGCGACAAAATATATAGCACGTACCGCAGTCCTTAACTGTCCCCGACATGTTCCGCATACTGACGACACCCGCACAAAGCTGGTCGTCGTCAGCAGCATCAACGATGCGCTCCCCAGCCTTCGCTTTGAGGAAGAGGCTCTCGTCGACCAGGATCGAACTAACCGAGTGGGAGGAACCGGGAGCGAGCGGTGTGTGATCTTCCGTGCACTTGAGAGCATTGTTTTTGCCATTTGCACGCTGCGAGATAATGAGTGCGGAGCAGGCAATCAAAGCGGAATTACCTGAGTGAGCCGTCGAACAGCGCTCACCGACCCAGTACAACGTGTACCATCTGGACGGATTCCGCGGCAGCGGACCTTCTCAATCGCGCGGATGAAGCTGCGAGCAAAATTAGAACCGGCGAGTGCAGAAGGAAGAAATCGCACGCAAGAACCTGCCCAACCAGAGTGTCGTCCTGATGCTCACGTTGGCGGAGGGTAGCTTGCACGAGCTTCTCAGTCATTTCAGGGTCCAACGTCCGTCGGGGCGTCTCGACAAACGTGCGGTCAATGGAAGAGCAGACATAGACACCCTTGCACGTCGGCGTGGCACGGCGCACGTCGATCTTCTCACTGGCGTCACGGCCAAAGAAGAAACCCGAGAGATGAGTGTCCACTTCAGTCCGATGGCCCGTCGATGATGTGAAGGAGTGCGGACACTGTAATCGTGAGCTAAGCAATGCTCCAATCGGAGACGCACCAAATTGCGAAAGACGTTGTCCGGAGTCATGTTCTGGGGGAAGACGCCGTTCGGGATAGAGAGGATGAAGGCAGTTGGCGTTTCGAAGTGAGGAAGCTCCGATGGTACGCCATGCACACGTTCGAGCCGAAAAATGGGTTTCTGCGATGTGAGCTTCAAGCCACGCGGGAACTCGACATATTCGGACGAAACACCCTCATCCAGCCAGACCGTATCCGACGGCTGCCAGTCAAGGTCCTCCAAACGGCCAACATCGGTCGGCTCGAGCGGTTCGTTCGTCTTTTTCTTCTTGGATGTGCGTTTACGGCCGCGTTGGGTCATCGACGGTGCGGGGTCGTTTCGTTCCGGAGCTGCTCCGCTGGACGGAGCGAGTGAGTATAGCAAGTGTAGAGTACAATTTTGAACTTACTCGGCGAATTGAGGACCTATTTCATCCTCGGCGAACCGCAGTTGTGTGCCGTTGTCCATGAATCTATAAATGGTCGGTAGCCGTTCAATGGCATAAACGAGAGAGAAAACGATTTACAGCCTCGCGTCCTCCGGATCAAGGGAAAACAGACCAAGACCTGGCGGGTCGACAGAGGAGGATCGGGAGGAGCCCGAGCTAGACCTATCGAGTGAGCAGGTTAGAGAATGTTCAATTTTAAACGGACAACCTACGTCGACGGCCAAGCTTCCCCGGAACCTGTCGATGGGGTCCCAATATCAAACACATCGAACGGTGTCGAGGTCCGCGAGCTATAGATCATCAGCTGGAAGCAGATGACTGACGGAAACAAACCTGGCTGAAGACGTGCCAACGTCGGCGCTCAATGATCCGTGCACCGAGAATGACATCGCTTCCTCCATGCTGTGGGGTTTGAGCTCGCGGCCTGCAGATGAATAATTAAGCCAAGTACTCACAGCCAGTTGTCGAGGTCGAGACTCGCAGCTGCGGTGGAGGCATTCGGCTGGGCATACGTTTGTGGAGCGCTAGGGCTGAAGCGGGATGAGTGATGTGAATACCAGCGGTAATGTGACGTACATATAGCTATTGGCGGTCGAAGAGGAGGGGGCCGGCGGCGGCACCATTCCGGTGGGTTCAAGATTGACGCCCATCATCGGCGTGGAATACATGTAGCTGATGGGGATGAGAATAGATAGACAAAAAAATTATCTCGGACCTCGGTGTCAAATACATCGCAGTCGTGGCTTGATGGTGACCGTTTGGGGGGAAGGGGCGCCCGGGATAAGCTGCTGAATGAGCGGGAAAGCCGTTATTTCCCCAAAAGTGTGGCGGCGGCGGCTGTGGATAGTACGGAAGCGCCGGCGGGGCCGTTTGCGTGGGAAGCCAGCCATCGCCTGGTGCCGGGGAAGAGAACGTGGAAGGATGCGGAGGGAATGCCGAGGGTACGATTGACAGGGAAGCTGATCCAGCTGCCGCCGCGACAGATTCTGTCCCAGGATACCTATTGCGAAGTCAACCACGGCGACAGAACATAGATTGGCCACGCACCATGAGTATTCGCCGTGTCCCGCGGTCCCGCTCGTATCGTCAACCCCGTAATGCGCGCCGTAATACGCGTCACCCCCATACATGGTGCCGGGAGAAGACTGTCGTGGGTAAGCTATACGGCGACTGGTTGTGCAGCGCTGACATACCGCTCGGCGCTGCGGTTCGTCGTCTTTGTTGCGGCGGGGTGCGGCGGGGCGGGTGGATGGATGGAGGAAAGAAGGAAGACGCGCTTGGTCACGGTCACGGTGGACGGATTGGGATGGATTTGCATGATGCGCCGTTAGCCGATGATGGATCTGCGCGGCGGCTCCACCTCACGAAAGCTAACGCTCGGCTAGCCACCTCACGAATGATGGAACCAACCTCACGAAAGTTGCCATCAACCTCACGATGATGGCAGCCCAACTCACGAAAGCTTACGCGCGCACCCACTCACGCACATGTATATTACCCGGAAGTAGGGCACTGTAATTTCTTCGTTTTCCGCAATGTCCTCGGTGGCATGGACGACTAGTTATGAATTCTCAGCGTGCGGACTCGGCGAAGATTCAAAGAAGATGCACGCACTTTCCTCATTGCGCTCTTCAAACCATGTGAAGGACGCGTTCGGTCGGCCGAGAGACGAGTAGCAGGTGTGGTTCATCCGACACACCGTCTCAAAGAGCGCAGACGCCTGGTCTCGCGCTCCCACGCAGGGGACCAGGTGACGCAGTCGTCCTGCCACGGGATCGGCGCCATCGCCAGCGGGGAAGGACGTGAAGAACGACAAGTCTTCAGCGGAGAGGGTATTCAGATCTAGGCGAACGTCTTGCGCATCTCGCCTATCCTGCCAATGAGGCACCCGGATTCGAGGCTTCTCGGCGATGATACGGGTGCCACGTAGGATTGGCTCCCGCGCAACTACACCCCTTCCCTTTCCGGCGATGTCGACGATGGCAATGCGAGGGTAGACTGGAGCTGGAGTGCTCATGAGAGGCGGAGGACAAGGTAAGCGCCCACAGGTGGTGGCACAGAAGCATTGACACGAGGCACGGAGGAGGTACTGCGGTGATTTCAAGTCGGCGCTTATATAATTAACAAACAAACCAGCAAAAACTCCCGAGCGCATCCCAACAGCGACGCCGACGGAGCAGAGGACGCAATCATAGTAAGAGGGATCAAATGTTCGGCTATCAGCGGTGGGTGACGGCGGAGATCAGACCTTCTTACTTCCCGACCACCACGGCCATCACCACGACGACACTCGTCTTGATTCTTCTGACTCAGACTGCGTCACTAGATTTCTCCCTCGAGCTCTATTCGCATTGCTTCCTGAAATCTTCAACCATCAAGCGAAGCACATCCACCCGTCGCACCTCACAGAACTTCAAACTTGTTCCGGTCTCGTTGCACATTAATTTTGGGTACGCCTCATTCCCGTCCAACCTAATGCGGTTGTACTCCTTATCCGGCTAGTATTCATTTGCCTCGTGTGTCTTCACTTTTTCGGACATGACAGCGCCTCATTTTGGCATGCCTCACCGAGCCATCTGTCCGCTTCCCCGCCAATATATCTGCCTCGTGTGATTCTCGAGGCAAAACACTGCATGAACATCGCCTTCAAGTTTGGTCTGTACGACAACGCCTCATGCCTCCCAGGGATCCAATAAAAGACGTCCTGTCTGCGACAAAACAGCACTTGTGTCTGCCTCTTCCCCTCGAGTGAAGATGCAAGTCGGTGGCTTCCCGGTATGAGCTAGCTGCTCGGAGCGATACGACGGTGGCCCGGGATGGATTTCCTGCAAGACATGGCGATGGGAACACCTGTGGTGCGTCGTCTTACTCAATGCTTTCCCGCAGAGTAGTAATTT
This sequence comes from Mycena amicta, assembly GCA_029282125.1. Taxonomy (NCBI): domain Eukaryota; kingdom Fungi; phylum Basidiomycota; class Agaricomycetes; order Agaricales; family Mycenaceae; genus Mycena; species Mycena amicta. Next base: position 45,632 of record JARIHP010000130.1, on the reverse strand, counting down.
CAGGCTCGCCGCTAGCTGTCGACGATGGACTTGACTGCACGCGTCCTCGCCCAGGTCGTCGCTGAGTTAGACGCCAAGACCACGACCTTCACGAGAACCACCGCCTATTCCAGCTCAAGAATTCACGCCCCTGGCTCCACCACCGCTGAGCCTTCCATATTCTCCCATGGCACACACCAGCGAACCGGAAGCGGGAGTTGGAGTCCCCTTCCTCCGTCCTACAGTTCTACTCCGCCGCGTTACCCAAGCACACCAATGGAACTGGCCAGTCTCCTCGCCCGCCCTCCTCCGCCCAGTCATCGCCTAGCCCCGTTAATCATTAACAGTCCGGAACTTGTTACCAGATCATCGAGTCCCGAGTCGCCTTCGTCGGCTGCAGTGCGTCTGGCGGCTCTTTCTTCCTGTCTCGTGACTCACGCGCTCCAAGCTCTCTGAAATTGTAGACCTCTACGCTGGAGATGAGGTGCCCAATGAAGATAGCAGACTCGTGCTTCAGGTTAGACATCATCTTCCAGACAACGTGCATTCTTTCTGACAGGAACTACAGCCCCGTCTTAACGACATCGATATCGCCGTTCACTGCCCGCGTCTGATTCGACGCATCCCGGTGACTGCCATGATACCTGACCTGGACAATCTACCCACGATACCCACGGCAATCCGCACTACGTCCACTGCCAGAAACGCCTCCAACATTACTGTCCTGCAGCGTCCAGCGGCGTCTACCACTGGCGGGATAGACAGCATGCTCCGCCTTCAAGGGAAGATGAGCCCCAAGCCCGAGCACCCAAGCACGAGTTTACGCCAGCGCGCGGCCTCCGTCATTCGGACCGCGAGTGTGAACGCGATCGTGAGGCACGAGCCGGGTGCGCATGCTACTCGGAAGACGAATATCGTACCACAGCATGGAACTGTGCAGCTCTTCGGCAAGTATGCGCGGGCGCCAGGTAACAGGAGTCGAGCGAAGTGGTCCGCGCGCCGCGTACAAAGGTGCGTTTGCCTCTTCAGCGACTGAATCCAATTTACAGTGATTTCCAGGACGTCGTCGAAATCAGGCGAGGAAACCAGCGCAGAGGAAACATTCTACGGCGTAGGTCATTCGACTACTCTAAATCAACCACGTTATAAATGAACTCCCCTCGATCAGGCCGACTCACTTTCATATCTGCATGCGCAGGCAGCTGCAGTGATAACACCCGATGGACACCATCCATGGCCGATCGCATGCGGCGGGAACGCGAACATCTATCGAGGAAAGTTGACGTTGGCCAATGGCCATAGCATTCGGGTGGGTTGCGTCTACGCTGGAATGACGAGCACTAAAACCCTCCGGTCGGCTACAGGTTGCGATTAAGATGCTTCGGGAAACGCATAGCACGACGAAAGAGGATGTTGATCGGGTGAGAACCTTTCACGACCATCTGTCTATCCATCTGTCTATCCAAATGCTTACTAGTTGCGAGTAGAGACTTGACCGAGAAGTCCGGGTCTGGAATACACTTCAACATCGCAATGTGCTGCCATTCATTGGCGTCTGTCACGACTTCCTTGGGGCGCCTTGTCCAGCCCTCATCGCCCCATTCTGCAAGTCAGGAAACGTCGGCACATACCTGGAGAACAACCCCGCTGCAGATAGGAACGAGCTCGTACGTAGTCAAACTCCCACACGCTGGTCCGAGTCCTGTACCGATCCACTATCTCGCTAGGTTCTGGGTGTAGGTTCCGGCCTACAATTCCTGCATGCGCAAGGCGTCGTGCACGGTGATTTATCCCTCGCGAACGTCCTGGTCGACAAACAAGGCGTCGCCTGTATCTGTGATTTTGGCATCTCCAAAATCCTTGGCTGCAAAGGTTTCACGACGCGCCCAAGCGGCACGCCACAGTACTTGGCTCCCGAGCTTTTCTTTGTGATACACGACGACGGCAGCATGGGTCGTCCGTCGCCGACGACACAGGAGTCTGACGTGTATGCTTTTGCGCTGGTCGCGTTGCAGGTACGTCCATAGTTCCCTTCCGCTTAATTCACACTGAAAAAATACCGCTCACCCAGATCCTGACCTCGGCGCCTATCAAACCTTCTCCGGAAACGCGTCCTTTCACCCGTGCAGATCTCGAGGCTCTTCGTCCGCGATTTTCGGACTACCTAGGGCTCCCAATCCTCATTACTACGGACGTTTGGCGAATCCTGGATGAATGCTGGGCATTCGAACCGGAGACGCGTCCGTCTATCAGTGAAGTATTGGATCGGTTCTTCGCGATTGTGGTCGCGCATCGGCCGTGGGGTAAATAGCACTGCTTGCATGTAGGGGACGATACACTTGACAGGGTGTGAACCATACTGTACTAACTTGACCGGAAGTTCGAGTTACGCTGGAGACGTGCCGACTGACCCAAGACGATGACGAACAACAAGATGAAGGTTGTGGATGAGGTGCAAAGATAGGCTACATGAGGCTGTCGCATGTCTGATGCCCGTCGGCCCGTAGCTCCCACTCGGCTCCCACTCCAACGCGTTACACGGGGTCTGAACTGAACCTAATCTACATCAAAACTCATACCATCACTGATGAACTTGCTCCTGGCGAAGTTCATGTGTTACACGTTACACCCGGTGAACTTACAGTTGGATTAGTACAGTACTTAGTTGAATACACATAACGGAACTCTCTCTCGCTAGGGTTCAACCAGTGTTACGAGTGCAACTATAATTCATAAAATGCCAATACAGGACCTTTTCCTCGTTTCCTTTCTCCTCAACCGCGTGTGCTGTGCGCTGACATTCCTCTCGAGTAACTCGCGATATAAAATTCGTGGTTACGTCAATTATCGCACGGGTACCCCATGTGCGGCAAAGAGGTTTAGGGCAAGGGTAGTCCATATTTAACTATCGCATACACGTGCGAGCCAGCGTACAAAGTGTAGAGTGTCCACTGAAAACTGGTACTATTTACCAAATGGCGGAGTCGAGACCACAATCGCGAAGAACCTAGCCAATACTTCACTGACAGATGGATGCATCTCCGGTTCGAAGGACCAGCATTCATCCAGGATCCACCACATGTCCTTAGTCAGGATCGGGTAATCCGAAATTCTCGGACGAAGAGCCTCGAGCTCTCTGCGAGTGAAAAAGGGCTTTTGCCGGAGGAGTTTTGACGGACGCTGAGGTCAGGATCTGCGAGGGTTTTTCATTTTGAAATGAGCAGAAAGAACCGGCTCGTTGCACATCAACGGCGATTTGGCCCTTGCGCCGCCTAGTGGAGGATGTGGTTCGTTGGAATTGGAAGAGAGAATTCCGCCGCACTCGTAATACTGAAGCCCCCCCTATCAAACCTTTTTTTCTTCTTCTTTTTAAACCTTGACGGCATTTCCGCAGATAGCCTTGTGCCCGTCTTTCCAGTCCTCTGTCTGGCATTCGCTACATGACCATCCAAGTCAGGCCCACACTAGAGTCAGAGCAGACAAGCTCACCGAGAGCAGTAATAAACATCCAGTCCAAGTTTCTCGATGCATGGCTTGCAGCGCTGGAACGTCACTGGCTGCGTTTTCGAACAATTGGAGTTGGCACATGTAGGGACGCGCGAGCCCCAAACGGCTCTCTTGAAGCAGGCGAGGACTTCCTGGCTCTGTATGTTGTGAGCTGGCCGTAGAGGTAGACGGAAATGACGCACAGGGCCGCGCAACTTCAGCATTTTCCCCCCGGGCCGAACAAGTGCCTTCCAGTAGCGGAAGCTCATCGGGCGAACAACCAACTTGGCGGACTCCTCGTACACATCGAGGTCCACACCGTGTATAACGCGCTGGACCTCACGGGCCATCACCTCCCATTGGACCGCGCTCTTCCCATCCCCGTAGAAAGCGCAGAGCTGGAAGGCATCATGGCCAGACCCGGCGATCTCCCACACGTAGCCCTCGGCGCAGATGGCGAGGAGATTGCGCTCGATGTCATCCAGAATGTCGAGGGGTGCGTGGCCGCTGTGGGCGTGCATCCGCGCAGGCAGCTCCTGACTGAAGCGCGTAAAGGCCTTGACTCGCTCGAGGGATTGCAAACGCTCTGCACGCGGGCGTTGGCATCCAGGGCACCCGCAGTCGAATTCGTAATGCATGCGCAGAAACAGGGCGGGGTCCATGACGTGGTTCTTCGTCTGTATATAGGACACTGTAATTTCTTCGTTCTCTTTGATGTCTTCCCTGGCATGGACGACTGGTTATTGGATTATCAGAGATCGTACCCGGCGAAGGCTCGAAGAAGATCCACGCACTTTCCTCCTGGCGCTCTTCAACCCATGCGAAGGATGCATTCGGCCCGCCGAGAGGCGAGTGACAGATGTGGTTCATCCGACACACGGTCTCAAACAGCGCAGCCGCCTGGTCTGGGGCTCCCCCACAGGGGACGAGGTGGCGGAGTCGTCCTGCAACGGGATCGGCGTCACTGCCGGCCGGGAATGACATGAAGAAGGACAAGTCCTCAGCGGAGAGAGTATTCAGGTCGAGCGCTTGTCGCCTGTCGAGCCAGTGGGGCACCCGGATTCGAGGCTTCTCGGCGATGATACGGGTGCCGCGTCGGATGGGTTCCCGCGCGACTACACCGAGACATTTCGGACTGGCTTGCCAGATTGGCTTGCCCCGCCAAGCGGAGTTTGAATTTGGCTGGGGCTGGCTTTTCTGGCTTGGCTTGGGCTTGTGATGGCTTGGGAGCGACGTCAACGACCTAGGGCAATATGTAACAAACCTCTGAGCTCTATGGGGTCAGTTTAACTGCGTGAAGGCGCTCATCGACGTTATGAACCATGCCGTCAAGCTCTTTGATCGCCGCGGCTGTCATCATCGACGTCGAGCGCTGTCAGTGTCGCCAACGACAACGACGGCTGTCATCAACAGCGTCGAGCGCTGTCATCAACAACACGGCGGCGAGCACCTGGCCTGCAGCCACAGCATGCCTTGATCACCCTCAAGAGTCAAGACGCGTAGGATAGATCCTCGAGCTTGAACTTCACCGTGTTGGTGTAGACAACGATAACGGTAATTCTTCTCGATAATGTGTGTAGAGGGCTATATATGGTCTGTGTGGGTTCTACCATCGAAAATTACTCTTCTTGACCAAGTTCAGTTGTGGCTTGGGCGGGCGACATTCTGGCTTGTGATGGCTGATGGATGATGGAACAGTTAGCTTGTGCCCATAAAGGCCACAACTGAGGGTGTATTTGGAGTATTTTACAGCAGCACAACCCACACTTGTGTAGTCCGTTGTTGCAATTGACAAATTTAGGACCTCAATGTCCCTCCAGGGTCCGGAATCAGAGTCGTCGGCACGTTAGCGGATCAACCATCACAAGCCAGTTTGTCAACTCGGCGAGTGCGGTGTTTCTCGCTGAAAGTGACATCAAAATTGACGGTGAGGGGGCAATACAGCTGCATCATGGCCAAAACAACCAATATTGACCAAGGTTGCAGGCACTCAGTCCAGTACTCGCTGTCGCTACCCTCTCAAGTCACTGAGTTGAAGTCGCTTATCAGAAATCTTATTATGGCGTTGTGGAGACGATATGAAGTCATCGGCAACGCTCACGGATGTGTTTGACGGTGTATTGGACTCAGAGCACAGTTTATGTTGAGGGAGGAATGGCTTGCCAAGCCGACGGATTGGCTTGCCAAGCCAACGGATCGGCATGACAAGCTGGCTTGTCTGGCTTGGGCTTTGATCCCCACCCAAAATCCAAGCCCAAGCCAGAAAAGCCAATCCGCGCAGGGACAAGCCAGTTTGACAAGCCAGAAAGTGAACTCTCGACTACACCCCTTCCCTTTCCGGGGATATCGACGATGGCAATGCGAGGGTAGACTGGAGCGCTCATGAGAGGCGGAGCACAAAGGTAAGCAGTCACAGGTCGTGGCACAGAAGCATTGACACGAGGCATGGGGGAGGTACACTGCGGTGATTTCAAGTCGGCGCTTAACAAACAAGCTCCAAGCTCCCGAGCACATCCCAACAGCGAGGCGGGAGGGAGTAGAGGAGCAAAGGGAAGAAGCGCAGGGAAAAGAAACAGCGCTGGACGTTCATGGTAAGACGCAAGGATCAAAAATGTTCGGCTATCACTGGCATCCGACAGCGGGTGTCGGCTCGGTGACGGCGGAGATCAGACCTTCTTCCTTCCCGACCACCATCACGACGACGAGATTAGTGAGACCGCTTCGCTAGACTTCTCTCCCTCGAACTCTACATACAGTATCCGCATTGCTTGCCGAAATCTTCAACCATTACGCGAAGCACATCCAACGGTCGCACCTCACAGAACTTCAAACTTGTTCCGGTCTCGTTGCACATTAACGGCGATTTAGCCCGAAGCTCGGTGGGTACGCCTCATTTACCGTCCCAACCTGATCCGGTTGTGCTCCTTATCCGGCTAGTATTCATTTGCCTCGTGTGTTTCTCCAGGCAGATCACTTTTTCGGACATGACAGTGCCTCATTTTGGCAACATGCCTCACCGAGCCATCTGTCCGCTTATCCGCCAATGTATCTGCCTCGTGTGATTCTCGAGGCCGAGCATCGCCTTTGCTCGGAACTACAACGCCTCATGCCTCACAGGGATCCAATAAAAGACCTCCTGTAAGCGACAAACAGCACTTGTGTCTGCCTCTTTCCCCCGAGTGAAGATGCAAGCCGGTGGCTTCACGGTATGAGCTAGCTGCGCCGAACGATACGAGGGTGGCCCGGGACGGATTTCCCGCAAGACGTGGCGATGGGAACACCTGTGGTGCGTCGTCTTACTGCTTTCGCGCAGAGTAGTAATCTCAGGCTCGCCGCTAGCTGTCGACGATGGACTTGACTGCACGCGTCCTCGACCAGGTCGTCGCTGAATTAGACGCCCAGAACACGACCTTCACGAGAACCACCGCCTATCCCAGCTCACGAATTCACGCCCCTGCTCGCTCCACCACAGCCGACCCTTCCACATTCTCCCATGGCACACACCGGCGAACCGGAAGCGGGAGTTGGAGTCCCCTTCCTCCGTCCTACGGTTCTACTCCGCCGCGTTACGCAAACACACCAACGGAGTTGGCCCACCGCCTCGACCGCCGCCCTCCGCCCAGTCATCGCCTAGCCCCGTTAATCATTAACATTCCGGAACTTTTTACCAGATCATTGAGTCCCGAGTCGCCTTCGTCAGCTGCAGTGCGTCTAGGGGCTCTTTCTTTCTTTCCTGTCTCTTGACTCACGCGCTCCAAGCTCTCTGAAATCGTGGACCTCTACGCTGGAGATGAGGTGCCCATTGAGGATAGCAGACTCATGCTTCAGGTGAGGTATCATCTTCCCGACAACGTGCATTCTTTCTGACAGGAACTACAGCCCCAGGCTAATGACATCGATATCGCCGTTCACTGCCCGCGTCCCATTCGACGCATCCCGGTGGCTGCCATGATGCCTGACCTTGACGATCTACCCACGATACCCACGGCAATTCGCACTACGCCCAGAAACAGCTCCATCACCGTCCTGCAGCGTCGAGCGGCGTCTACCACTGGAGGGATAGACAGCATGCTCCGCCTGCGAGGCAAGATGAGCCCTAAGCCCGAGAACCCGACCGGTTTGCGCCAGCGCGCGGCCTCCGTCATTCGCACCGCGAGTGTGAACGCGATCGTGAGGCACGAGCCGGGTAGTATTCGGAAGAGGGTTATCGTACCACAGCAGGGAACTGTGCAGCTCTTCGGCAAGTATGCGCCGGCGCCAGGTACCAGGAGTCGAGCGCAGTCGTCTGCGGGGCGCGTACAAAGGTATGTTTTGCCTCGTCAGCGACTGAAGCCAATTTACGGTGATTTCCAGGACGTCGTCGAAATCAGGCGAGGAAACCAGCGCAGAGGAGACATTCTACGGCGTAAGTCATTCGACTACTCTAAAGCAACGTCGTTATGAATGAACCCCCTTCTATAAGGCCGACTCACTCTCATATCTGCATGCGCAGGCAGCTGCAGTGATAACACCCGATGGACACCATCCATGGCCGATCGCAAGCGGCGGGAACGCGAACATCTATCGAGGCAAGTTGACGTTGCCCAACGGACGTAGCATTCGGGTAGGCTTGCGTCCACGCTGGAATGACGAGCACTAAAACCCTCCGGTCGGCTATAGGTTGCGATTAAGATGCTTCGGGAGACGCATAGCACGACGAAAGAGGATGTTGATCGGGTGAGAACCTTTCACGACCATCTGTCTATCCAAATGCTTACTCCCATTAGAGACTTGGCCGGGAAGTCCGTGTCTGGAACACACTTCAACATCGCAATGTGCTGCCATTTATTGGCGTCTGCCATGACATCCCCGGAGCGCCTTGCCCAGCCCTCATCGCCCCATTCTGCAAGTCAGGAAACGTCGGGACGTACCTGGAGAACAACCCCGATGCAGACAGGAACGAGCTCGTACGTAGTCAAACTCCCGCACCGCTGGTCCTGTACCGATACAATCAAATATCTCTCTAGGTTCTAGGCGTAGGATCCGGCTTACAATTCTTGCACGCGAAAGGCGTCGTGCACGGGGATTTATCCCTCGCCAACGTCCTGATCGACAAACAAGGCGTCGCCTGTATCTGCGATTTTGGCATCTCCAAAATCCTCGGCTGCAAAGGTTTCACGACGCGCCCAAGCGGCACGCCACAGTACTCCGCTCCCGAGCTCTTTTTTGTGATACACGACGACAGCAGCATGGGTCGTCCGTCGCCGACGACACAGCAGTCTGACGTGTATGCTTTTGCGCTGGTCGCTTTGCAGGTACGTTCACGGTGTTCCTTTCCGCTCAATTCACACTGAAAAATACCCCTGGCAGATCCTGACCTCAGTGCTTATCAAACCTTCTCCGGAAACGCGTCCTTTCACTCGTGCAGATCTAGAGGCACTTCGTCCCCTATTTTCGGATTACCAAGGGTTCCCGAGAGTGACTGCGGACGTATGGCGAATCCTGGATGAATGCTGGGCATTCGATCCGGACGCGCGTCCGTCTATCAGTGCAGTATTGGATCGGTTCTTCGCGATTGTGGTCGCGCATCGGCCGTGGGGTAAATAGCACTGGTTGCATGCAGCGGACGATACACTTGACAGGCTGGCTTGTACGTGTGAACCATACTGCACTAATTCGACCGGAAGTTCGAGTTACACTGGAGACGTGCCGACTGACCGAAGACAATGACAAACAACAAGATGAAGGTTGTGGATAAGGTGCAAAGATGGGCTACATGAGGCTGTCGCGTGTCTGATGCCTGTCGCACTACTACGAGTCCGGTCCGGGACGTATCAGTGGCTCACTGCCGACTACGGTACGGCTACTAGGGTCTAAATCATGGGGAGACGCATCACCGCTTCCGTTGATGGCCATTCCCACGGGTCACCGCCACCTTACAACTTGAAGCTCGCAGAATGTGAGCGAGCCTCGCTCACATTCTGGCTTCCTCAACCATAATAGGCCAGTTTCGACGATATTAGGTACATAAATAAGTATCTACGGCTAATTTATGAGTCCAAACTAATTATAAATGAAGTATTGAAGCGATGGCTCGAAAGGCGGCAACGGCGGACGAGGATCCTTGCTGTTTTCACGTCAAACTGCTGCCAATAGAGCATCTATACGAGCCCTCTGACCCTCTGCACCTGTCCCATTCAACTTTCCACTGCAGGAACCTCTGTGTCAAGCTTCCTCCACTGCAATCTGTTCCTTGCTCCGAGTCTGACCCACATTCATACGACGGATGGCAGCTGGACTGCCAGGGATGACGAGAACGACCGTGTAAAACTTCTTGACTGCCGCCCGATCCTTCAACGCCTTCTCTGCGAGCTTCACACGGGTACTAGCATCGTCTGCTACCGTCAGATTGTTGCGGCGTTGGCGCTCGGGACGAGAAACGTGTTAACGACTGTTAACGATCGTATTCGAGTCTTCAAGGACATTAACGCGAAGCAGGAGCGAAATAAGTGGACGACAATCGCCGGCGTGTCGAGCCATTCTTGCGATTGCGAGGCTTTCCTGACGCGTCGGTCGCGGTTTCTTCAGCCGAGGGTCCTTATAGCGTGGTTGAACCGTCCTAGTACGTCGCGGCGGCCCAGCCTTGCGCGGAGAGACGACGATGGCGCTCTCTTTTTGTGTCGGGTCAAGTAGTAAGTAACAGTGCTGTCACATACTTTCGATGAGATGCGTGACAGGTCCAGCAGAGTGCACGTCCTGAACGCAGCACGCACATTTCCACTTTTTTTTTTGCACACATATACTCACTGGGCATTTCGCTACAATTCCATCAGAGGATTTTTCGGATTTCTTCTCCGTTGTATAGTTAATCTGTCAAAATAGAGGATCCAGGCTGAATTTCCAAATTTCCTCTGATAGTTTTGTAGATATGAATACAAAATGCATAATTGCCGCAAAATTTTCGCCAAAATGGGCTTGGTTACCGCGTATTGTGCACTTTCCGCGCGGCATCAATCCTGAAGCGGTCAGTGGCCGGTGCCAAACATCAGTCAACATGTTCCCAAAAAGGAAACTTGCGTCTCCCCATAAATCAACGAAACTCAATCAACTTGGAGGAAGAAGTGTCACCTGACATCCACCTAGTGCCCTTGAGCTCGACGACGATGGCTCTCCCAGGCCTCGCAAGGCACGCGTTAGGGCCAAGCTTCGGACCCATCTCCCACGCCAATCACGTTCGGCACCAGCTGCCGCACGCATATATCGGCGCCATCAGCGCCATCATTGTACCACCCGTAGTACGGCCAGATCCGGCTTAACGGTACGCTAGGTACGGCAACCCGACCGGACCGGACCCGCACCGTACTCGGGCGGGCCGAGATCAGGTACGGTGCGGCGCCGTAGCCGTAATGCACGGCCGCACTACGGTACGGTGCCAAGCCCTAGACTCTGAACTGAACCTCATCTACATCGAAACGCATCCCAAATAATTTCATCGCTGATGAACTTGCTCCTGGCGAAGTTCATGCGTTCGCATCACTTACACCCGGTGAACTTACGGTTGGATTAGTACAGTAGTTGAATACACAGAGCGGAACTCTCTCGCGCCAGGGTTCAAACAGTGTTACGAGTGCAACTATAATTCATAAAATGCAAATACAGGACCTTTTCCTCGTTTCCTTGCTCCTCAACCGCGTGTGCTGTGTGCTGACATTCCTCCCGAGTAACTTGCGATATAAAACTCGTGGTTACGTCAATTATCGCACGGATATTACCTGTGCGATAATTGCACAACTGCCGCATGTGCGGCAAAGACGTTTAGGGCAAGGGTAGTCCATATTTAACTATTGCATACACGTGCGAGCCAGCATACCAAGTGTATGTAATGTCCGTTGAAAACCGGTACTATTTACCAAACGGCCGATGCAGGACCACAATCGCGAAGAAGCTAGCCGATACTTCACTGACAGATGGACGCGTCTCCCGTTCGAATGACCAGCACTCGTCCAGGATCCGCCACACGTCCTCAGTCAGGATTGGGAACCTTTGGTAATCCGAAATTCTCGGACGAAGAGCCTCGAGCTCTCTACGAGTGAAAAGGGGCTTTGCCGGACGAGTTTTGACGGGCGCTGAGGTCAGGATCTGCGTGGGTTTGTTTATTTCGAAATCAGCAGAAACAAACCGTGGACGTACCTGCAACGCGACCAGCGCAAAAGCATACACATCGGACTGCTGTGTCGTCGGCGTCGGAAGATCCAGGCTGCCGTTGTCATGTAACACATAGAAGAGCTCGGGAGCCAAGTACTGTGGCGTGCCGCTTGGGCGTGTCGTGAAACCTTTGCAGCCGAGGATTTTGGAGATGCCAAAATCAGAGATACAGGCGACACCTTGTTTGTCGATCAAGACGTTTGCTAGAGACAAATCACCGTGCACAATGTCGTTCGCGTGCAGGAATTTTAGCCCGGAGCCCACACCGAGAACCTGGAGAGATGTCATATTGTCAGGTGTGCGGGAGTTCAACGACATACCAGCTCGTTCCTATCGGCAGTGGGTTTGTTCTTCAGGTACGTCTCAACGTTTCCTGACGAGCAGAATGGGGAGATGAGGGCTGGGCAAGGCGCCCCGGGGATGTCGTGCCAGACACCAATAAATGGAAGGACATTGCGATGTTCAAGTCTCTTCCAGACGTGGACTTCTCGGCGAAGTCTCTACTCGCAAGGCTAGTAAGCGCAGATCTGGATAGATGGTCGTCAAATGGCTCACCCGATCGATGTCGTCTTTCGTCGTCCCATGCGTCTCTCGAAGCATCTTAATTGCAACCTGTCGCCAGGGGAATGTCAGTTCTCGTCATTCCCACTCACTGGCGCACGCAACCCACCCAAATGATATGTCCGCTGGCTAGGGTCAACTTTCCCCGATAAATGTTCGCATTCCCGCCGCTTGCGATCGGCCACGGATTATGATCAGGTGTTATCATTGCAGCTGCCTGCGCATGCAGAGATGAGAGCGAGTCGGCCTTTCAGAGGTGGTTGATTCATAACGACGTTGATTCAGACTAGTTGATTGACCTACGCCGTAGAATGTTTCCTCTGCGTTGGTTTCCTCGCCTGATTTCGACGACGTCCTGGAAATCATCGTAAATTGGCTTCAGTCGCTGAAGGAGTGGCAAACAACACACCTTTGTACGCGCCCCGCGAACGACTGCGCTCGACGCCTCGTACCTGGCGCCCGCGCATACTTGCCGAAGAGCTGCAAAGTTCCATGCTGCGGTACGGCATCGTGTCCCGTCTTCCTAGTACCCACGTCGGGCTTCACGATTGCTTTCACACTTGCGGTGCGAACGATGGAGGCCGCGCCCTGGCGTAAACTGCTTGGGTGCTCAGGCTTGGGGCTCATCTTGCCTCGCCGGAGCATGTTGTCTACCGCTCCCGTGGTCGACGCAGCTCGACGCTGCAAGACGATATTAGTGTGGTTTCTGGACATGGTGCGAATTGGCGCGGGTATCGTGGGTACATGGTCAAGTTCACGTTGCATGGCAGCCACCGGGATGGGTTGAATGGGTTGCGGGCAGTGGACGCCGATATTGATGTCGCTAGGAAGGGCCCGCTGGCATTCCTGTCAAGAAGGAATGCACGTTGTCGGGACGATGATGCCTCACCTGAGGCACGAATACAGTATCTTCAGTCGGTACGTCATGCCCAAGGTAGAGGTCGTAAATTTCGGACACCTCAGAGCGCATGAGTCAAGAGACAGGAAAGAAAGAGCCGCAGACGCACTGCAGCCGACGAAAGCGACTCGGGATGGTGGTCGAGGAGGTGGGCCATTTCCATTGGTGTGTTTGCATAACGCGGCGGCGTAGAACCGTAGGACGGAACAGGGGAACTCCAACCACTGGCATGGGAGGATGTGAAAGGCTCAGCTGTGGTGGAGCGAGCGGGGGCGGGAATTCGTGAGCTGGAATAGGTGGATACGGGGGTGGTTGTCATGGAGATCGTCTTCTTCGCGTATGATTCAGCGAGGAGCTGTTTGAGAACCATATTCCTCAAGTCCATCGTGCACAGCTAACGGCGACAGCTTGAATTGAGTGGGGGGGGAAACAGTATAAGACACACCACAGGTGGTCCGAGAGGTCTTGCAGATACAGGGCCACCGTCGTATTTCTCCTAGCAGCTACAACGTACGGGGGAGGCTACCTGCCCAAATCTGAGCTCAGGCAAAAATACCGTCCGTCGCATACAGCACCTCTACTTATATTCAATATTGGATCGCCGCGAGGACTGTGGCCAAAACACACGCGGCAGATGCATCGACGGATAAGCGGATAGTCGGCAGCTACAATGGTTCGGCGGGGCATGTAGCCAATGAGGCTTTGTCGTTGCTGAGAAAAAATTGATGTCCGAAAAAGTGATTTGCCTCGAGAAACGCGTGAGGCAGCCTGATAAGGAGACACGCTACAGCCGCATTCAGTTGGCGGAGGGCAGGAATTCGGTGCGTACCAGCCCCGCAAGAGACGGATGGTCGTGAAGCAAAGCTAGTCACGACGCCTTCACCACTGGGTCAGGGTAGACCGTGTTCTCCGGCCGCCTTTGTCTTGCGTAGCGACACAAGATGGAGCACAGCATCTTGAACAGCTTCCTTCAAGGCTTTCCGAATGGAAGAAATCCCGGAGCGTGTCTGCCATGAGAGAGGACGATTGCGCAGAAGGGGGAGGCCGTGATATCTGAGCCAGAGGACGGCCTAGGCATGTTCAACGGTAGTTGGGTGAGTCGAGAATAGCTCGTTGGATGTCCGAATTCAAAGAGTCGATGCGGGCGGGAGGGAAGCGGCTTCGGCAGTCACGCGCCGGAAGCCGCCGGATCACCGTCGTGACGTCACGGTGACGTGGCGGAGCCGGTCACTCAGGCTTGCTCCGAACGCTCATCGTCGTACGTACCCTCGAGCCTGTCCCAGCTCACGGCTCAATTCTGTCCTGTTGCCTCCTCGTCGTCTCCACTGTTTTGAACTGCGACGTGGCACGCAAGTTGGCCCATTCAATGATTGACGGACAGACGGCGTCGGGTCTCCATCAGCCTTGACGCCGCGGATTGGACGCGGAGAGCTACATTCAAAAGTGAATATGCATCTAACCTATTAGCCGTGTTCCTCGCCCGTGCCTGTGACCTTTTCCCCCCATCTTTGCTGAGTACCGACTACGCATGGAATGTCGCCGAGCACGAACCCACTAGCAGCATACATGCGCGTTGCGTCGCTTACGATCTCCGCCTACGAGTATGTCTCCCGGTCCTCTGCGTCCTGAAAAGAATGCTGAAGTGCGTGTGTGGGACCAGCTACTTTCAGACCATGCCTTTCGAGGTTCGCTTATCGGCTGAGGCGTGGAGGTGGAGAAGGATGTCGTACGTGGTCTGTCGCATCGTCGGAGACGCCAACTAACCACGCCCATTAAGCCCGTCCTTCGTCCTCTTCATGCTCATCCGGTGCGCTACAAGTCTCCCCTCAAGCCTCCCCTTACCAGAATTATGCCCAGATACACAAGTATCCTCGTCCTAACGACATCGAATATCAGCTACTTCTTCCTCCACTTCTCCTTCGCCGAGTGCCAGCGGTATTTCCTCATCCCATCCATCTTCAAACGTACGTCCGCGCCTTCGTTTCTCATCCGGCGTGCCGTTTATTACTTCCTCATGGCAGTTCTCCAAGCAATGGTCTCCCAAGCTATCTTGGTGAGTTGTACATTACGCCATGGCTCCTTAGCTAACGCTGACGACGTCTCAGGCTATTAGGTACCGTCGATTCTCTGCCCCTACGTCCTCCCCAAGTCTTCACATCGTGAACAGAGCATACAATCTCTCCCGAAAATCCACACACTTCGGGCACATCCTACTCTCCGCCTATGTAATCTCCTGCACCGTGAGTTCTTCTCCGCCCCACCTTGGTTTGCCGCGTTAACAGTGCGGGTGCTCCAGTTCCAATGGGCGACCAGTCTCTTTGGCAAGAACGGTGCGTCGTGTTTCCTTGCTCGCGCAATACCAACCGCCTTATCCCGCATTTCGTACCTTGAGCTTTATACGATCCCAACGTCGTACGTCCTTTCCTCTCCTCTAACCCTGCGGAATTCTGAATCCATCTCACGATAACCCTCTCCCTAGAGAAAGTCAGTAGCCCATCCCCATCGCATCCACATCCATATCCACATTCCCGCTCCCCCTCATCACACCTCCAGCTGCGCCAGCACCAGCCCCAACGGAGACTTCGGCGGATGGATCTTCTACACCGTAGCAATCGTCTACGACTTTGCCACGAGCGTCCTTTGTGCGGTGTTCTTGTTGAGGTTGACGCCGCAGACTTTACGGTCCTCGTTGTGCGTTACCTCTTTTCTATATCCGAGCGAGTCCCCGTCTGTCTGCTGAAGTCTTCGGTTGTGTTATAGGATGGGAAGCCTTGCGAGGATGTAAGACCGTTTCCCCTCGCCCCGAGTCGCGGCTGATCGTACACCCAGGATGCTCGTCGACGGCCTCGCATATTTCGTGATCCTCGCGCTGGCCAACCTCCTCAGCCTAGGCTTTTACCGCGCGACCTACCTCAATTTTAAGCTCAATTCGAAACAAGCCGGGGAGCTGCAGGTATGTCACTCTTTTCTGTTGGGTTCCAACCCGCGCTCATACATTTCAGACTGCTGCGTGCGTGTGCTCAAAATCAAATGCGGGACGATTGCAACTAATGCGCGTAACTGCAACACACAGGGCTTCGCTGGGATACTGCGTTCGATGGATAATGACGCAGAAACTGATCATACACTTGCACGGTTAGCGCTTCATCCCATCCGGCTTTCTGCTCCAATCGATTGAAACTCTCCGCAGAGGCGTCCGTCCAGCGGCGGGATGAATCTATCAACAACGCCCTCAGTATCGGTACCGACCCGCTCACGAGCCCATGGGCAAGGGCAAGGACAAGGACGACATTGAGCTTGACCATCCCCGCCAGTGACGATCACGAATACGATTACGATTATGGGGACCAGGTAGGGATCCAGCCTGAGGAAAAGGACACCGACGGCGGAGATGGAGATGTGAAGGTACGCATGGAGAGGACGGTGAGAGTCGAGTCGGTGCCAAAGGAGGCGCATGGATTGCATTAGACGTGGAGGAAGCTGAGTGGATTGGGATCGGTATAGGGAGGTCGCATTGACGAGCTCGAGGTCGACAAGCGGATACTTCGTACAATACCTATACTTATGGGGAGCGGGTTCAACCGTTCAAGTCAGTGGCCAACGCTCAACGCGCAATCATGACTCATTCCGTGATTGTTCAGTGCTCCATGAAGTAGCAGCAGCACCACGACTAGTTTCTGCAAGCAACCTTCGGTATAAGCTGCCACGCACAAGCCAGGAAGGCCGCCTCATGTGCTTGCATAATCGATTCCCACGCACGTGCACCTCGCACCTCTTGCCTTCTACCATCATGCACCCAATTTTCAGCCTCGAAAATATCGCAACGCTCCCACCAGACATCCGCGTTCGTGAACTTCCCGGTATATATCCTCTAGCATCAACCCTTTTCAGCATGTTGCGGAGGCGTTGGTGACGCCGCAAACCCTAGCGGAGGATCTTGAGCCACTCATCGATTACGTTGCATCCAGCCCACCGAACGATCCTCTGGCGCTTTCCTTTCTCTGTGTACTCTATCACATCTTGGACCCATCCGGGTTGCCCAATGATCTCAGCATCGCAAACCACACTACACAGATTCGTCGCGCATGGGCTGCACTTCTCGTTTGGACCAAGACCCCGCTCCTCGACTGGGCAGTGCAGGCAGGTGCGGGAAAAGAACTCTGGCTCCGTGTGTGGCCTTGGTACCGCCTCTTTGAAGAACAAGAAGACGCCCTTCGTCGCTTCGACGTGCTCTCCTCCTCCTCGTACTCGATCCCGGCTCTTCGCACCATGCTCATCATCCTCCTCTCGACAATCATCAGGCTTAGTGAGCCAATTGACCTCTTATTCTCCACTCCTGGAACACTTGCTTCGCTCATTCGTGCGTGGCCCGCAGTCTACAAGATGACCAACGAGAAACAGATGCGTCATGCGATGACCCTCATCATGCGTGTGCTTAACGATGAGAAACTGGAAGAACCTACATGCCTTGCCCCAATTCTCACCGGCGATGCGGGCTCCGTTTACGACCTCGCTCGTCTGCTTCTCGTCCATCTCAAAATCGCCGGGTCTCAGCTTCAGACATACGACTTTTCGTCGGCACCGCTCCACGAGGATGCTGAGCTTGCGGCCTCGATCTTCAGAGCGCCGTTCATCTTCCTACGATCTGTAGATGATGTCTTCACCATGGGATCCGACAAGCCTCCAGCCACGCACACAACACTCGGAGTCGCACTGATTGAGGGAGGACTCTTGCGTATCGCTTGCGAGGCATTGGAGCACATGTGTCGCTTCGAAGGTGGTGTTCTTCCGACGCGGATAATGCACCCTATGCTCGATGTCTTGGATATCCTTCTCATCGTCCCTCCGGGGCACCAGTTGCTTCCAGAAGCCATCTCGCACGGGTTGCTGCACTCTGTTCTCAAACTGGCGCGCCGCGCCTCCCGCCTGGGGTCCCCCGACGCACACTTCCTATCTCGCTCCGTCTCAATGTTCACGAGTGTCCTCCCGAATACCCTGATCTCCGTATCAGTACTCAACGCGCTAAAGGTCCTCCCGGAACTCCAGGCTCTGGCATCCGCGCCTGCATTCCGGGCATCTTCCGCCTTTGAGATCTGGGAGGGATTCGAGCGGCTTCTCACCAACAGATTGGAAATCCTGGAGCGATACAACGCAGGGGAGTTCCCAGCTCGGAAGATGTGTGATAATTTCAAGGTGTGTTTATCCCCACGACTTCAGTCAGAGTAATTATCGTTTCTCAGTGCGCCGTCATCGACGAGGAGGACAAGTTCAAACGCTGCTCCGGGTGCCGCATGGCGTACTACTGCTCTCCGTCTTGCCAGGAAACCGACTGGCGCAGTGGCGGCCACAAAAAGGGCTGCAGCTCATTACGCTCCCTGTTTGCCTGTACGATTTCTTTCCTGTTCGTCCATCCACTTGTTCATTATTATAACCATCTAGACGAAGCGGAGCTCGATCTAAGTCCCGAAGACCGCGATTTCCTACGCGTGTTGATGGATGTCGACCTGCAACGCAACCGCCGTGAAATCTTCCTTCAAACAGTCCCATTGATCCTTCACCAGCCGGGCATGGAGCCGCTCACGCATTTCAACTACACCTCCAGATCCTCGCGCATCGTCGATGGGACTCACATCTCCGTCGTCCCCGTCGACGATCTTGCCCAGCTCATGATCGACGCCGCTGGACTGGGAGCTGATTCCAGCCTGGACCATAATCTCAAAGGCGCCTGGACGTACCTGCTCCGCCGCGCCAAGGCCAGCGAAGGCCGTCTCATGCTCGACGTGGTCTCGTTCGCAGTTGGAGCTCATGGTAAATCATGGTTGGTGCCGAGATACTTGCAAAATCCGGTGTTGCCAAAGGTGCGAAAGGTTCGTGCGGAGCTGGTGGGGCGGCCGACGGCGGATTCTTGGGTGTGGGGCAACTTTATCGATGCCCCTGGCGATGGGGATATCGAGTTTCATTGAGGTCGGCGTCGAGCCTCCATCTTGGTTGTACATCTGGTTGTGATATATCTTGAGTTACTTGACGTCGGTACCTCTCAATCCGGCAGAGCCGCAGCCCGGGCCGGATGCGTAAGCCGTGTCACGCGTGATCTGCGTGCGACACGGATCAACGGACCCATCATTTTCTTCTTCTTGACCACGATGTCCTTCCTCCTGGGTCCCGTCTCCGGCGCTCTGGTCGCGGGCGGTGTTCGTTCCTTCTCTATTCATCCTCAAGCGCTCGTCCTGACCTGCTTTTAGCTCTATTACGGCTACTCCACCGTAATGCAGGCCCGGTACGTCGCTCGCAGTATCCACCCGTCTTGCTGGATGCTGATGAGCAAATCAGAACAGAGCAACACCGGAGAGAGTGCGTTCCTTCTCCTCATCTCTTTCCTGCTCTCTAATCTGAGACTGAGTAGCCTACACGCTATCAGCGTCCGCCTCGTCACCACACCGGCACTCATCGCTGCACCCCCACCGGCCGCCTCGCGGATTGCTCCGGATACATTCAGCGCCGTGCTAAAGGAGCGATGGAATGCAGAGATCGGAGGACTCGTCTCTGGGATGCGTGGATTGGAAGAGAGGGCGGTGAGAAGGGCGAGCAGCATGCTCGACGGGCCCACGAAGTCGCAGCAGGAGACGAATGCGTGAAACAGAAGGGAGAGCGGAGCGACGTATTTCGGGTGCGTCCGAGGTTTCTCGTCGATGGAACTCATTTGCTCACTCATGGCAGTTTCGTGTTCGTACCTGTATCCTCATATAGAACTTCGTTTCTTCTCCTCGCAACACCGTCCCCTTCTCCCGCCTCTGAATACCGACTTCACGTCGACCATCGCCGCCCGAGGCCACTCTCGCACCGCAATGTCGCCCTACCCGCTGAACAAGCACATTCATTAGCAAGCTGTCTTCTCTCGCTTATAAATGCACTATCAGAACCATATAAAAGCTCGCACGTCTGTTCGTCCAACCAACTCCCCACCAACCCTACTACAACATGTCCACCCCAAACCGGAAATTCGCCTTCTTCGGGCCGTACATCACCACACCAAACGCCCGCGAGCTACGCGCCCGTATCATAGAACCTCATCAGGCTGCGTTGCGCAAGCTGACGGAGCGTGGAATTCTCAGTGCGTACCTGCTTCCTGACTAGTACGACGCTGACCGGCGTCCCCTCCGACGCATGTAGAACTCGGCGGCCCAACGTACAACGACGACGGTGCAGGCGAAGACTCGCCCGATCGACCGTTCGGCGGCACGTTCTTCCTCCTGGAAGCGGCCAGCCGCGCCGAGATTCTGGAGATCATTCAGAATGACCTTTATTATACGGAGGGGCTGGTATGCTTTTATCTCCCATGACTGCCGTTTCGCGTTCGCTAATTGCATCCTGGACAGTGGGATGTCCCGAACATTCGTCTGAGTGAGTACCACCCGTTGACTCCGTACCCATTTTGAGGATGCCATTGCGGTGGGGCAAGAATTTCGCGAGGATGAAGCTGTATATTGAGGACAAGAGACGCCGGGGCTCCGCCCCCGGCGGTCGAACAAAGCCACGACACTCAGTGCAATTATCCGCCATGGCCTGGATTTGGGCTAACTATATCCCAGCGCCACCGTCTTGTGAGCCACAAATCTCCGCAATGCGTCCGGACCTCACTTTTCAGGTACTTATCCCGTCTATTTTGTTCAACCTTATGCCTTTCCTCAGCAGCATAAGAACAGGCCATTTTTGAAATTCCTGAGCCGAGTCACGGACGGTCCATTCACAGTCTCATATTCACCATGTCCAAGTATATGTTGCAGTACATGTATATACACCCTACAGAAGCACAGGCAAACCAACAGACACCTCAGTGGTAAACCGTCGTCCCTGCTCGGCTCGATCGCAATGGGACCTGCGCGTGCTTGGACGGTTCGTCTTTGGGCTGAGTTTTACCGGCCATGCATAACACTGGGATGGAGGGTAAGAGGATGGTAGGAGAGCGATGTCAGGCATGCGAGTGCGCGTCGACGTGGAGTCCAGTGGTCTGCAACCACTCACCTCATACATTCTCAGCATACAAAGAGTCGAGACGTTCGGCCTGAATGGCGCCAGGTCGGCGCTTCGACGCGTACATGAACACGGGTCGGCGCGTATAGGACACGGCTGTTGTCGTTGGGCATGCAGATTGTGGTATGGACCGGGGGAGATGTGCTGTTTCCCAGGCTGCATTGTGCGCAAGACAGAAAAAAATCAAGTCACCTCGTGGTCAAGAACTTGAGCAGGCGTGTTAGGTTGACGGGATGCGCGAGATCTGGATGCTTCGCTTTGACAAAGTTGCCGTTGAAGGATTCAGAGCGCATTGAGGGCGACATAGTGTATACGAATATGAACCTGTAGTTATGGAATGGGTCAGAAGCAGGGAAGGGAGCGAGGACATACTTGCTTCTCGCGTGTATCAGAAACCCTGGTGATCGTGTCAAAGTCAGCGGTTTGTTTGCACAACGATGAATCACATACCTCGAGCCTCAAGCACATAGCTCCTGTGTCGTGCTTGTCCCTCCGACGCGTCTGGCCGCCGGCGCCCACCGCCGCGGAGCCTCTTCTCCATCCGAATCCGCGTCCATCAGGGCCTTCTCCGGCAATGAACTGAGTCGTGTCCGTGTCCGCCTCATCCGCAACTCATCCGGATGTCAAGCACAACTGCGGGCCAAAAGGAGCGACTCACGGGTGATCTTCGGCGACTCGGGCAGTTCCAGCGTGGTGCACTGGTACACAGCAAGTCAGCGAATTGTTGACGCGAGAATGCAGCGCATACCTGGAGACGCCTATCGCTGCGGTGGCGCTGCCACGTCACGCCGGATCCTCGTCCACCTCGACACCCTGTGCGCTCGCTGGCCCGCTGTCGTCTGATCCCTTGTCGTCTCTCGCATGCATGCATGTATGGTCGTCGGGAAGGGTTGTACGCGGAGGTTGCTGCTATAATGGCGTGCGCTTGCGCGATGGTGACGTCTTGAGTCTTGAGTCTTGATTACATTGTCTTGATGCGACTTGGGAGGATTGTTGACGGGTCTTGAGATGCATGAGACGCGCCCTTGAAGCTTGAAGAGTTTGACGGGCAGCTTAAGCGAGCCAAAAGCATTCGATGGTGGGGGGCGGAGGCAAGGAGCATTGAATGGGATCAAAGCTGCCATCCTTGACCCGGAAAGTGGGACGCTGGGTCCTATCGCGTCGAATCGCGACAGTTGCGAAAGGTTACATGAAGCTAGTAGTGAGAATATCATATGGTTGCGCACATAGATGGAGTGCGCACCTTCAAGCACCGGATTCGAGTCCCCAAGTAACCCTTCACTCGCACGTCATCTCCCCGCATTTCCGCTCCATCGTAATCGCCGGTTTAAATTTGCCGCAGAGAGAGAGACACATCGGCGTTCTCGAGTTGCGCAAGCTGCTGGCGAGCGTCGAGTCCACGATTGATAGCAGCGCGACGTCTTGCCTTGAGTGCTATGTCCGACTGAAGGTGAATGGGCAGAAGAGGCTCAGGCAGGAAGTGCCGGTGGAGTGAGGGCGGCACAGCAATGCTTTGACTGTACTTACTCACCCAGCGATTTGAGCCTTGAGGCGCGCCTCGAGGCCCGGAGACCGTGGAAGCCATCTTTCAAGTAACGTTTCATTTCGCCATAAAGTTGCGCCGGGCTCGCTTGCACACGGTGGCTTGAGACAACCGCTGAACCGTGTAAAGTAGAGACTGGTTGGCATCAGAGGGCTTCACAGGCTGCATGTGCTGGCGAGGAGAGCGTGGTGCTGGCGAGACGCGGGTGTTTGAGCGTGAGAGAGAAGCGTGATCCTGATGTGACATTTGACAGAAGAAGCGCATTAGGCGCCCAAGATTTAATTAAGATCGAGCCATGTCGATAATATAGGAGAATTTGTAACCCCAGCTTGGATTCATGATTCTCCAATTAATTGTTGTACCTACGGCCGCATCGCAAGACGGTTTCTCCTTCAGTGTCTCGGTTTGATTCGCAAAGTGTTCTTTTGACTCAATACACCAAGAAAGCATTGAACCCTCCTTGCATACTGTACTCCTTATACTGAAGCACGGAAGATGCCGCGCAGATGTTTTGGCTTAAGTCCGTATATGCGGGGTTGTACATCGAAAAACGTAGTCCCCATATCGGCGACTCAATGAATTTTTTTCTTTTCCCGAGTACATCTGAGCGTAGAAACACATTATAATTTTATCTGCGCGGCTTTGTTAAACTGCCCCAAGAATGCGCTTAGACTCGTTACGCCTCTGGCTGCACCTCCTCCACCCGCGGCTTCACTGGTTGCGCATCCGGAATATCGACGATGCGCAGCATGTTCCGTTGTTGGCATTTGTTCAGATCACGACGAAATGCCTCAACAATCGAGCAAGTCAACCCAGACTCCCAAGCCATCGCACCGGCGCGATATCGCAGCTCTTGCGCGTCGGGATGGTCGTAATACATCAATGGCGCCGGACGCAGAGTCACCATCCGAAGCTTCGGGAAGATCGCTTGGTCCGTGAAGCATGCATCGAGTGCCGTCCAAACCTCGGCGTCGTATGATTTGCGGCCACTAGGGCGCATGCCGATTGGAATCGAGATGGTTTCGACGAGGTCAAACGAGGGCACAAGGACAAGAACTATACCGATGGAGGCACCGACGGAGGCTAGGTTGAGCGAAATTACAAGATGTTGGAGGTTGTGAAGACGGCTGAGGTCCGCGTTCGATCCATCGACACCTGCATGAGTGAGAAACCGCCTGTACAACTGGAATAACTGCGTGAAGGCTCACCTGGACCTGGGAATGCGCCGCCGGTCAATTTCAATGTGTGGATAGTCTCCGCAGCGACACTGCGCAGGTACTGTATGTGAGGGGGTACTTAGCCACCTTAGGGTTGATGCGGTTTATCGAGCCTCCATCGTGATAGCTGGAAACGAAAAAGCTCCTGGGTGGTTGACTAGCATATGATACATGCTATACTACAGTTTGAAGATTTTACGATACGAATTGAGGCCACAGGGAATAATATGCGGCAGCTGCCGGGAAACCGGTCAAATCAGGTACTTGGCCATGACATTTTACTCACCATCCACTGCACTTCTCCACAAGCTAGAGACAGATTCTAAAAGCTAAGATTCATACCCTTCATTCCGGCACCAATTTCATGGTATAACTTGACAAGACGGAGAGTGTTGTAGGCAGAAGAATAGCACTAGAAACCTCAGAAAACGCTCTGATGCCCCAGAACTCGTTGACAATGTGCTCACAGCATATATATCAATCAAGTTGGCAGTACCCAGCAGTATCCCTCGCGTCTTGCGGTCAGAACGAGCCCAGTATCATGGCAAACACCCAACAAATGGTGGAGAACGGAGAGTTTCAAGTGTCTTCCCGATTAAGAAAACGGCCTTCTGCCTCGATCACAGCCCACCACAACAGACGTCGCCCCACGACTATCACTCCGTTAGGCACCAAATTTAGCACAGAGGCACCTGGGATATTGCTGCTCAACTGAGCACAATAATCTAAGCCATCGGCCAACTTGAGAGGGAGAAAATATAGAAATGGCTAAGATCCTAGGGTGGCTAAGTACCCCCTCACATACAGTACGGGTTTATATCGTCCCAAGAACACCATGCCTTGCCGAAATTAGATAGGTCGAGAGTGGTAATCTGGGACGGGCTGGGATCCAATGAAATGAGCCAGTCGTGGAATATCGCATTCGAAGAGCTGAGAGTATGCAGGCTGGGTGGAAGGACGGTTGCTTTAGGTGCCGGCGTGCGGATGATATCGCGGGGTTCGCCAACAAGGCTTAGGGCGGTGATACAGGAGAAGGCGCAAATGAAGTCGATGAAGGGACCGAGCGGAATGGCCGACGAAGTGACTGTCAGAGTGAGTTCCTGGACGGCGGATGCGAATTCGGAGGGGATATCGATGAGGGGGATGAGGAAGTTCGGGAAGCAGTCAATGAAGAGAGATTTTGGACGGATGCCGTGGCGATTGAGTGTGTAGATGACTTCGTACGGGGAGACGACTGGCTGGGCAGGCGGGACCGCCGAGTCGTCAGCATCCCACACCTGGGCGAGCGACACCTGGGCGACACGATGGTTGAAGGTGGCGTGAGGAGAGGAGATTATAGACCAGAAGTCCAAGAGTCTGTGCAATACCATCGTTTCATCGTCTGCATGGCTGTAGATGGTAAGATCCCAGCAACAGTCCATACTAGTTTACTATAGGCTGCATGCGACCAGGGAAGTCAAGGAGAATCTCAATGGACAGCCGAGTCGACTCAATTTGCCAGTCGACTGCTGCGAAACTCGTTGCAAAAACTCTCAAGTCCCGCATCACAGGTCTGTCATCAACCATGTGTCATTCGGTTCCGGTTCCGCGCATCAGTCAATCGAGTCACCAGGCGTGTGACGGGCCTGAAAATTTCTCTTCTGCTCTCCCATGTCCGCTCCCCCCTCCCCGAGCCTCATCAGTCGCCGCAAGCCTTGTGGCCGTCGTCAAGCCCCTCCAAGCCGTTCTCAAGGCATACAACTTCCCATGTTCAAGTCGACGCCTCAAGCCCCCCATATTCAAGCCTCCCTCGATGCCCCAAGCCGCCCAAGCCTCTGTCGACGCTCTCAAGGTTGGGTCAACGCTCCTCCAAGAACCCTTGTCCACAACCTCAAGCTCTCACTCCCTCCTGCCACCTGCGTCATTCTCGTCACTCCCGGTATTTGTTTTGAGTCATCGTATGCCGGTGTCAGTTTCCGCCTCGCTGGTACGTTCTCGCTTATGTCCACTTCCTTGCTCATGGCTGATAATGTGCTAGGCATGGTTCCCGTTCCTTTCCCCGTCCCCACTGTCCCCTGCGGCCACCAGACGTCGCGTCCGTCGTTCGAGTGCGTGCCATCCCTCCTCTTCTCGGCCTCATCTGATGAGTTCTCGGCAGACCGCTGCCCCGACAACGGCTCTCCGCGCCTCACCTCCAGCCATGGCTCTCCATCCTTTAACCCGTGTTGGTACGTCTATTGATTAGCTCTCTCTCTCTCTTCTGACTGAAACTGCAGCATTTTCCGGGTCGTTTATGTGTCAAGTTGCATTGCGTCGATAGTCCTCATGTCTACGTAGCTTGTTTGAATGCATTCTGTTCCTCTCCTTTTGATATGCCTGGAATCTTAAGTACCTAAACTGCATGGATAGTCTGTGATGTCCAGCTTGACAGACGCGAAGACGTGCGTCCTGCTCCGTGGCACCCAGTCTTTTGAGACTAGGCTGCATGAGAGGAGGGCTGGTCGGTCGTCGTGTAGATGGTCTATGGTAGCGTCGAGAAGCTCCCGGGGAAGTGGCAGCATTTCGGTGCAGCAGATGGTGGTAAAAGACAGACCGGTCACACGCACGTCACGCATCATGATTGATTTCCACGGTCACACGAGCTGGCCACGCTATCGGATAAGCCCCGCGCTGAGGCTATAAACGCTCACCGGGCACCTTCTTGCTCCAACGAGCCCCGGTCACCCCACCACTGCCTCCAGGAAGTCAAGACACCGCAAGTCGGTCTTCCTCCGCGTATCACGCCCCTGCTGGCAGACGTGGGGCCTCAAGACGACGTTCGCTATGCGACGTCTGCGCCGGAGCAGCTTATCGATTTCATCGATGGTGTGCGAGTGTCGCGGACAGCCAAGAGCGGGTCCCCTTTCATGCTACCAGCTGCGACCCTACACGGGCCCTGGTTCCTGACAGGACAATGCATGGGGCTGGCACTCCTCGCCCTCCTTGTCTCGTTGCCGTCCTTGACGACGGCGACGTCTTCATCGCGACGCTGTCCATCAGCTCGTGAAATTGCTCTGCGGCCGCCTTGCGGCTTCCTCTGGATCTTTTATTCTACGTGTGGCTTTAGCATGCTTCTGGACAAGGGAAGACTTGCGACAGCGCTGTTGGTCTGGTGGGCACCGGGGATTTATACCTGGGAGGGGCGAACTCTGACCAGGTCCCTGCGGGGTTTTAGCCGGTGCACCTGCTCTCTTCGCCAGGTCAATTCTTGGTGCGTGGTGGTCAACCCTGCCATGCGGAGAGTCGGCCAGGCCAGCGTCGCCAGCGTCTTGCATCATCGCCCCCCTTGAAAGGTTGTGTGTTTGGTTGGGAAGAGTGTGGAAATTCTGTAGGACATAGCCACCGCTTACAGTATCATACTCTTGTCTTCCGTAAACTCGCTGTTCAGGCATTTGGACCTGCGAGTATAATTTTATCCCCCCCCCCCCCCCCCCCCAAGCAGGCGACACGATCTGGCGAACTACTAGTACTTGCATATTTCAAGTTGAGGAAAGCTTTGTCCATTACAGCTCTTTGCAGACCTTAGGGTCAGCACGGATCAATCCATCGCGATTCTCCCATGATCAGTCACGCAGTGACTCGCCTGCTCCCGACGGTCGTCGACCGGATGTACGGTGTGGGCTCTGTGTCCTTTGGCACCGATATCACACTCCAACGCTAGTACATCCAAAGGAGAACCACATCTCGTGCTTCGTCCCATGCCCTGAATTATCACAAGTGATCGTTATGTTTCCTATTCACGCTGCCTCGGCTGATCCAGCCACGGCTGTACCTAGGCTCTGTGCTAAGGTGCCAACTCCAGCACGCGCTGACAGACTCTAGGTTCGTCCTCGTCGTGTGCCGTAGTTGTCCCCCTTCTCAAGCCGCTTTCGTTAGAGTCGCACACTTTCAAGCCCTGATTCTCCGCCATGACTTCTTCCTTTCACCTCATTGGTTCACGGGCTGGAACCTACAACTGCTCTCGTCGCACGCGGTGGCCACGCGACGGGTGCCACCGTCCCTTCATATTTCTCACCTGCTGTCGGCTCTGCGGCAGAGGGCGCCGCATTTGAAGGACCGACGTCAAGGATCTGTGATTTCTTCTCATCAGATGACGAGTCGCATTCCCGTCTTCTGCACTGATTGTCGTGGTCGTCGCTATATAGGTCTCCCTCCCACTTCCTCTGTGGCTCCGGCGATTTCTGACCGCGGCCATCACAGGCAGTTGCAACCCTACCTCGAGTCCTGCGCCGAGAGACGACTCACTATGGCCGACCCCCGTCAGCGTCTCATCCCACTATCGCTACACACGCCACGGCCGCCGTACCCACAGCCGCACACACACCATCATCCCCAGCAGTCTCGGACGATACCGCTGGGTGACTCCCCGACGCATCACCATCGACATGCAAGCTCCAGCTCGGGAGGACCGATTGCACTCGATCCATACCCACCGCAAAGCACAGGTGATCCGCCGACGGAGGCAGATATCACAGAGTATCGCGAGCAAGATCGTTTCCTGCCCGTACGTCTCCTCCTCCTGGTGCTTGTGCGTTACGATATACTAAAAAGCTTCCCTGTCGATAGATCGCCAACGTCTCCCGCATCATGAAAGCCGCCGTCCCGCCCTCCACCAAGATCGGAAAAGACGCCAAGGAATGCGTACAAGAGTGCGTTTCCGAGTTCATCTCGTTCATCACCTCCGAGGCAGCGGACCGTTCCCTCGCGGAAAAACACAAGACAATTGGCGGGGAGGACATTCTGGCCGCGATGGGTACACTCGGGTTCGATAACTATGCCGAGGTGTTGAAGATTCATTTGGCCAAGTTGAGGCAGGTGAGTTGGCCGGATTCGGAATGTGTGCGTAGGTCGGGCGGGCGCTGATATTCTTGTTTGTAATGCAGCAACACAGTGCGACGGCGAGCGCCAGAGCGGAAATGCATGCGTTGCATTCGCGGTATGAGGAGGAGGATGTGGAGCAGTAGTGGGATTATGGATCTAAATGGTCCAGATTTGCGAACTTAGCAACGGGGGACGAGAGGTTCGTGGTATCTGCGCTGACTCGGAAGGGCAGGAGCACACTGTGATTTTTCTCTTTACCTCGGAATAACTTGGCTGGGAAAGCTGACTCGCGCCGGTCGGCCCCCGCCGGCCCGAGATGTCCGGACTGAAATTGCATACCGCACCGACCAGATCTCCGCATCTCGCTCTTAAATGGCACAGTTGCCACCAATCCGAACACACCAGGCCGACCCTGGTCCCTGCGATGATGGTCGGAAATCCTCCATATGAGAATTGCCAGCTTGATCGATATGAAGAACGCGTGGCCGAAGCTCTTTGCGCAGGCTTGCTGCGTGCGTACTTCGATGGCCCGGAGGACGTGTATGCTGATAAAGCCATCCAAACTTTATCCATTAAAACATTAAACGTAAACAAACGTCTGTAAAATCATGTGTCTTCCGTCTGATTAAAGAACTTGAAAAAAAGGCATCGAACACTCAGCAGAGCCCCTCAACTCGCCAGCGCCATCGCAGTGCGCAGGCCAATAAACGGCGAATACGCAGCCATACCTTCGGGCAGCCCGGAATACCGCAAATCCAGAACCATCCCCGAACTCGACAACACATCCTGCAATCCCGCGAGAATCTTGCGCTCTCTTCGCCTATGTACAAAGCACTTGACGCGACGAACACCGTGGCCAGCACAGGTGCGGATGAAAGCAGCGATCGTATCGTCGGTGGCGGCGGTCAATTCGTGCAGGGATATGAGTTGGAGATGCGGGAGAATCGCTGGATTTGGTTCCGTCGACTCGGAGGCCATGCGTCGCCCGAGTTTTGCAAGGAACATGTCATCCCCCTTCGGCTCGCTGGGTCCTAGTTGATGAATTGTAGGACTATACGGATCCACAATGATTGGACCCTTGGGTTCGTAGCGGAGGGAGAGCTTGTGCAGCGCGGGGAACCGCTCCAACGCGCTCAGAAGCATCTCGCTTTCCAAGAGATTGATGCCGATCGTCAGCTGCTCCACACCCAAGAGGGAAGCCGCGTCGGGAAGGAGGTCGACGAGCCGGACTCCGCCCAGGGTCAGCCACGGCGCTTGGGTGTGACAACTGAACACGCGTAGGTTGGGGAGCTGTAGCGGTGTGAAAAAGTGGCGTGGAGCTCCGCCGCCGTGCGGGAGACGGGAATATGTGATGGAGAATTCTTGGAGACTGGGTAGGGAGAACGGCGCGGGTTCGGGTGTGCTTGGAGTGTTTTGGAGAGCGCCGCAGATGATATCGCACGATTCGAGCGAGGTGCATTGGCGGAGGGTTTGCCACAGGACCTCGCAGGAGATCCCATTGCTAAGCTGCGATCCCTCGACTGTCAAGCTCACCAGCCTCGAGAAGGTCGACGACGGGATAGAGTTGACCACGTAGAGCTGTGGCATGTCCGGCAGGAGAAGTGTTCGGATGGGGGATGTGCCGAGGAACGCAAGTGGGAGTTCCGATGGGTCGGCAACGCCGGCTACGTCGCGCTGCTGTACACCAGATCGCAGTTTGAATTTCTGGAGGTGAGGAAGAGCCGTGGGCTGAAGGTGTTTTGACAGATACCGGATGTTGTCGAGAGATCGGAGAGTGAGCTCGACATCTCGCCAACGGTGGGCCACGCCAATGAGCACGTCGTACATGCGCTCGAGGGACTGAGCCTCCAGCGTAAGCCACGGCCCAGAATGGGTGAGCGAGATGTCGAGTGGACGTATCCCCGAGCGCGGGAGCCAGACGATCTGAAGCCACCGCGCCAGGGCCTCGACATGCGACAGCGGAGGGACAACAATGTGGACGGATGCCCACAGCCGAGGCGTTGCGAGCGTCACCGCCCTCCACGACTTGGAAACCAGACCGAGTAGAAGTGGCCCCTCTTTCTTGCTGATAGCGCAGTTTCTTCGTTCTGGTAATACCTCGCCGAAGATGTGCTGGAGAATTTCAGGAGGCATGCGTCGCATTGGCGAAATCAGCGCTCGGTGGGCAGAGATAAACTTCTGAAGGATGTCCCGCCGAGATTCAAGCCCCTTGATGAGGGTTTGTAGTCGATCCATGTCGGCATTCACGCCCGCGAGCTGCTGTTCCGGGCCAACGAGGAAGTCTCGAATGTCGCCGCATTCAGAATCGGTCGGGATGTAGTTGGTGGATAGGAGTGTTTGGTAGCGCGCGGGGAGCCTGAGTTCTATTGAAGTTTAGACCTAGGAATGGCCGTCCAAGGGCGAGAGATACCTTGGTCGTTGGTTAGGGTCATGAGAGGGATGGATTACTCAGCGTGACAGTCATATCGGATATTATATGATCCGAATCAGGACAGGTCGGATCAAAAGTAGCTTGCTACGCCTGCGCTGTGAAAGCGGCGCGTTGACCCGCCGAAGCTGAACGTCGATGGCTTCAGGAACCTCAAGGTCACGGATACTTATGAGCATTCAATTGCTCCGCTGAAACGAGGGGGCAAACAAGAAGTCATCATCCGAGTCGGGGACGCGGAGGACTTGATATCTGAGTCGACGGATGCATGAGCTCGGGTTGTCTTACTGAGATCGGTGTCGAATATTTGATCGCCCCATTCCTTCGTACGTGCGGTTCAACAGCAAAGTTGACAATAATTAGCGGGGACGTGGACAACTTCATGTAGACACCGCTCCGACCGGAAAAGAACAACACCATAGTGAACAACTACTTGGTCGCGGGCGGCGAGCAAGTCGTGATGACATTCTTCGCGTCCGGAGCAGCTTGCTTCAGTACCGCGAGTACGGCGGACATTGTCGAGTTCAAACTCGCACTGCAATGCGGGGTCAGTCTCGTTAGCGGGGCAGTATAAGCGTCGGTGACACAAGAACGCACTCTTTCATCGTCTGACTGGCACTCTGCAACGCCGTCGACGCAGCGCCTAATCCTCCAACCACCTCAAGTCTGGTCGCAGCGGGGGCCGGGTCGTTGACGAGCACCGCGTCGAGGATTTGCTGGATGGCAGCCTGGACGCTGGAGAGTCCGGTTTGCGCGACGGCGAAGGCAGCCGAGGTCGGGAGGTCGCTTGCACTGGCGGTAGGTTATGTCCCAACGAAAATGAAGGTTGAGTGGAGGGGATAATGTAAACGCACGTCGAGTTGGCATTCTGCATCTGGCTAATGAGGTCCTTCGCAGTGGTGACGTCGTGGATGATAGTCAGACGCGCGAGGTTGCAATCCAGGTCGCCGATTTGACGCTTCGCGTGCATCGGGGCTGTCTCAGAATCAATCAGTCAGCTGTGTGCAAGGGAGAGATAGGGTAGACGCACCGGCTACAGCGGATGCAACAAGGCAAAGCGAAAGGAAGATGGAGGTGAACGGCGCCATTGGATGAAGAAAGTGTTTGAAGGGGGTGAACGACGAAGAGTGAAAGGATAAGGACACCGGGCCCAGCGACGCTAAAAATCCGCAGGAAAGGAAAGAATGATTTGTTCGCGGTTGCCCAAGTCCTTCTTATACATCGATATCGAATGCTGCCAGTGGTTGGTGATTGTATGCAGTGCTTGAAATTGACCCGAGGTATCTAAAAACAAACGCGGATGGGATTGGACGGCGGAGACACTTGATAAAGTTCCCCGAGGCTTCACGGCGATGGTAGCGAGAAGTTCCTCCAGTCCATTGAAATTTTGGATGGTGATTGCGGACGTGGGAAGGACGACAGGCTGCTGCTAGACAGGAAGCTGTCTGAATTCTTGTTGCCACGAGGATTGCGATGGGATGCCGGTGGTGGATGACGAGCGTGAGAGGCGTTGGTGAGGGACACCCGCATGGTGGTTGTAAGAGGAAAGAGTCATCACGCCCGGTCACGGATACCATCATTGACACGGTCTGGATTTGGTTTTTCCGTTGATCCTGAATATGAATGATGAGAGGCGCATTGGGTTTTGAAGAGCCTGACGATGCCTTTCAAACATCCTCTCGATATCGACCGCCTCGCATCAAACAACTCCTTACTTACCGGCTCGGTGGACGAGTAGCCCTCAGCAACAGCAGAAATCTGAATCAATATACACTATACAGTACAGCAACACGAGCCGAAATCTTCATCTTTCCGTTAGAGTCATCTCTTCTCAATTCACGTCACGGTTCACACCAATGACAACCTTCCCGACATGCTTCTGGCTCTGCAAATACTTGAACGCCTCCTTGGCCTCGTCGAACGCAAACACCTTGTCCACGAGCGGCCGCGTGGTCTCGGGGTTTGCGGAGAGCATGCGGTTCATGGCTTGGAATCTGTACGGAGAGCAGTCAGCGGAACGCGAGGACAAGAAGAGTTGTACACACTGCGATACGCTGCCAACGTAGATTCCGCGAATCTTGAGCAGCTTCCAGATGGAGGGGCCGATGATGTCGACTGCGGGGACGTCTCCCTGCGGGAGGTTAGAGAGAAGACAAGAACATGAGCGCACACACCAGCCCACCAAGCAACCCAATAATATCGATACTCCCACCAAGCCTCACAGATGCAATGCTCCGAGCCAGGGTGGCGTTGCCCACGACCTCCACGACGCGGTCAACACCGCGCCCATGCGTCAGCTTCATCACCTCGTCTTCCCACTTTGTTGTAGTGGCGTAGTTGATGACGTGTGTTGCGCCGAGCTTGGTGGCGATTTTGAGCTTTTCGGAGGAAGAGGAGAGGACGATGGTGCTGGCGCCGGAGGCGACGGCGAATTGCAGGGCGAAGCTGGATGGCGGATGGTGAGATTAGATGGGTGAGATAAGGGAACGGCAGAACGCACATGGAAACTCCACCGGTGCCTTGGATGAGCACTGTATCACCGGCCTTGATTCTCTCATAGCCGTAGACGAGCGCGTTATAGGCGGTCAGCGCCGCACAAGGGAGCGTCGAGGCCTCCTCGTACGACAAATGACTCGGAATCTCCACCAGAGCCTACGGTCCATTAGCCCTCCATCGCGGAATGAATGAAAAAAAAAAAAAACGCACATGCGCAGGAAACGCCTTGTACTCCGTCAACACCCCATGCACCGCACCTCCCAACGCGCTGCCCCAGACCTCTGGCGTCATGCCGTCCTCGTAGAGCAGGTCGAGGAAGAAATTCGACAGGACGCGATCGCCTGGTTTCCAGCCCTTGACGTCGTCGCCGACGGAGACGATTTCGCCCGCCATGTCGGAGCAGGGGATGACATTCTCCTTCAACCTGCGTTTCGTTAGTTTGAGAAACGGGCAATTCATGGTGAGACGTACGGAGGTGGGTATTGGCCGTCGACGACGAGAAGATCGCGGTACTACATAGATTGGCGGAGAATGAGCAATCCGAATCTCTGCGCAAAAGCAACGCATACCTGCAGCGAGACGGCCTTTATCTTCACCAGCACCTCGTTCGCCTTGGGTGGGCCTACGGGCGCTTCCACGAGCGTCAAGCCGTCGAGGGAGCTTGGCTACACACGCTTCAAGTTCAATTGCGTGAGGGATAACAGCTGTAGGACACACTTTCTGGACAGAGTACTGGCGGGTGGTTGCGGGGAAGGACATGATGGTCTGTGGGATGAGGCTCTGGGAAGCCACCGGTATTTAAGGAGCTCGCGGTGATGACATAGCTGACTAGGCTGCTCACAGATGAGGTATGGTGTCGGCTAAATCATGTAACCGAGACTATTTTCTTGCGTTGGCTCCGCGGTATGGTTCTCCGGAGAACTTCGAAGATGTTGCTATAAACGGTGAGCGTAGCTTCAACGAACAGATACGGCACCAAGGACAAGTCCGCTTACCAGTGAGCTGTAGCCTAGCCTGAGGCTCTTAGACCGCAACCTTCTTCCGACTCGGAGAATCTGCGCCTCCGAGTCCGGTCAGCAAGGCGAGAGACTTTCGCCTATATATACCCTGCATCTCTAAATTTGCGTGCGTCTGAGAACTGGAAGCCGCATTCAAACCATGGTGAGGGCGGGAAGCAAGCGTGTCATCAGTGTCACAAGCCCGTCATTGCTTACACATTGCTTGCTCAAGCGCTCAACCGCCACCACGCCGAGCAAACCAGCCTTCTCGAGATCTCCCTCTCAAGCATCGCCAAGCTGTCCAAACCCAGTAACGCCATCTGCGGTCCCGCAGTAAGTACCCTCCGCCGACAAGCACCCCCTCGGCGTCTAACGGCCTCAGAATGCTGCAGTGCCGCTTCCTTCCTCCGGACCATGCTGGGACCTATTTAAGTTCACCCCTCTTGCCTGGCTTTTCGCTTTGTCTGCTATACTTCTGTGCGTTTCTTCCTCTCTCCTTCGATGCTGGCTGACACGCATCGACAGCCCCACAGCGGGATCACCATGCCCTTCATAGGGACGCTCGGGCGCTACTGCAACTACACGCCGAAGTAGGGAAGTGTACGGCTGGACGGTAGAGAGACAACCACAACGGAGAGCGGCAACGTCGGGTATGTTAGCATGATGAAGCGGGTGCATAGGATTAAGGGCTGGAGCGGACTGTACAAGGGCATCCGAGTCAGTGCGTCTTTTTCATTCAATCTGACGCTGAATGTGACGGCGCTTCAAGGGTTTGGGATCTGGAAGGCAAGGAATACATCGACATGCTCTCGGCGTGCTCGTGAGTCTCATTGCTTTCTCCCACCACCCACCCAATGCTCACCCAATGCTCACCGACCCACCAAAGTGCCGTCACCCAAGGCCACTGCCACCCTGCCATCGTCCGCACCCTCACCGAGCAAGCCCAGCGACTCACCCTCTCCTCGCGCGCCTTCTACAATAGCGTCTTTGGCCGCTTCGCACAGACGGTGACAGAGATGTTTGGGTGCGTGGCTTCGTCTTCGTCTTGCTGCTCCCTGATACAAACCAAGCCACGACATGGTCCTCCCAATGAATACAGGCGCAGAGGCGGTCGAGACGGGCATCAAGCTCGCAAGGAAGTGGGCCTACGAAGTCAAGGGTGTCCCCGCCTCGCGCGCTATCGTGCTCAGTGTCGAAGGGAACTTCCATGGACGTACTCTCGGCGTCGTGAGGTGCGTCGCCTTCTACATCCCGACTCGGTGCTCACTCCCATTGGCAGCATGTCCACCGACCCCTCGTCCCGCACCGGCTTCGGACCCTTCCTTCCGCTCGTCGGGCCGACATTCACGGACGCAGCGGGCACGCAGCGTACGATTCGCTACGGCAACATCCAGGATTTAGAGGACGCGCTGGAGCTGCATGGGAAGGACGTCGCGGCGTTTTTGGTGGAGCCGATTCAGGGCGAAGCTGGGTGCGTCTACCTCGTATCTTTTCTTCCTCCTACTCACGACAACAGCATCGTCGTCCCCTCGCCCTCCTACCTCCCCGCCGTCCGCGCCCTCTGCACAAAGCACAACGTGCTCCTCATCTGCGACGAGATCCAGACCGGGCTCGGACGGTCCGGGACGATGCTTGCATGTTGCTCGGCAAGGCGCTGAGCGGGGGCGTCTACCCCGTGTCTGCGGTGCTGGCGAACAAGGACGTGATGCTGTGTATCCAGCCGAGCGAGCATGGGAGTACATATGGCGGGTGCGTTCCCTCTTTCTTTCCTTCTTTTCCTAAACCCAATCTAATACAACGAAAACAGAAACCCACTCGGCTGCGCCGTCGCACTAACCTCGCTCTCCGTGCTCACATCCGAATCGCTCCCCGCGCGTGCAGCCCGACTCGGCGTCGTATTCCGCACCGCGGTCCTGGCGCTCAAGTCGCCGCTCGTCTCCTTGGTTCGCGGGGCGGACTGCTCAACGCTGTCGTGATTGACGAGAGCAAGAGCAGCAAGGGACATACGGCGTGGCAGCTGTGTTTGCTGTTGAAGGCGCGTGGGTGTTGGCGAAGCCGACGCATGTGAATATGTGCGTTTTTCTTGTTTTTTTTTGGGGGGGGAGCAGTGCTCACTGGGACATGATAGTATTCGCTTCGCCCCGCCGCTGGTCATCGAAGAGATGGATCTGTTGAGGGCGGTGGAGGTGCTCGGCGAGTGTTTGCGGGATTTGGATGTGGTGCGTTTTTTCCTTGCGTTCTTTTCCCCGGCTTCGTTAATGTTGTCGTGCAGCTTGACGACATCCCGGGCGACGATGCGAGCGAGGTGGGGCATGCGGATAATGTGACTAATTGAGTGTGGGTGTGTGGGAGTAAGAAGATGGGTCGGTGGGAGGGGGAGAATGAAAAAATGTCCATGGACTCGAGTGGGTGGATGATCTTTTTTTTTCGTTTTCTTGCATGATCTAGAGGTAGACTACTAGTACTGCATGCACCTACACCTACACACACCTACTCAGACTACACATTGTATTGTACCTACCGTCTACTGTACATGTCTCGTGTAACTTGTGACTTGTAACACACTCTCTGTTGAGGTCGAGGAACTGGACCAACTGTACTTATACTAGGGGGTAGAGTAAGCTAAGATTTTTCCTTTTCCTTGAACAGGGAGGTCAATGGGAAGAGGGAGGACTTGGACAATTGCATTGGAAAGTAACTATAGGTTTAAATTAGATAGTGGAGGTGCTGTAGTCAATAATAAAATTCAAAAGCACTGTACTGCGGTGAAATGACTGCAATTTGTTAAAGAACCAAAATTCACAATAACTGCTTGCAAACTGTCAACGGAACATTACAAAGAGAGCACATCTTTAAATTCGGCCCACGGGCTCTCAATAAGCAGGTTGTCTTGAAACCTGGAGTGGCCTACTGCTGGAGAAAGACTCCTTCCAGACGATTTAGAGAGGGGTTTTACTACCGTTTTAGTGGGTATTCTTCCTTGAAGCTAGGTGTCGGATAAACGACACAGCAGGAGTCCCACACTGGTATAAACGTGCATAAAGGCATTTCCTCTTGAGCTGATTTATTTTCCTGGCATATACTGGTTATCTTTTCCACTGAACCTAGCGGATGTTGTTTAGAATGCTTCTGCAGACTGAATTGCATTACCTCAAATGCTCCAAAAGAAAAAAAAAAAAAAAGTGAAATGACTGTAATATCGTCAATGACATATGGCGGCAGAACCACACCCAATGACTTCCCATCTAGCGCCTGCCATCAGTGCATGCAGAGCTATTGAAATCCCAACATTCCTCCCAAACTTTATCTTTGGAGTGGCCTATCCTCGCATGCATCATGAAAAGGAACAATGTGCGACAAGCTCACAAATGGGCTAGCACAGAATAATGGGTTTTTCTCTCATGTTACTAATGGGCATGGGACGCATACACACCTGAAAACCTGCCGTAGGCCAGGATTCACGGATTTTCGATATGGAGACTCTGATGAGCAGCTGGGAGAGCGAACGGCGGAGAAACACTGGGTAGCTGATGAGCGGGTGTGTCGGTGGACGGAGGAGAGAGGTGCCTCGAGGCAGGATGAAACGAGGTGTGGTGACCGTGATGTGACAGGCACGACCCAGTCTTGACTTTCCGCCTCACGTCTTGTCAGCATGATAACTCAAGCCGTCATCCCGCTGACCTTAGATCATCAATGTGACTCAACATTTCCCTATGTGACTCAACGTTACTCGCTCCTTTCCTCTCCCTCGACCTCTGGCCTCCCTGAGCCCCACGTCGACAACCGCTTCCTTTCTCCCAGCCCAACACCCACCGGAGAGCCACATCTGGCTGAGCTGCACCTCGAGGCTGGCCAAGGACGCCTCGAAGGGCACTGGCTGGTGCGTTGATAAGCCGCTTTACGGAGTAGGCGTGGAAGGGCAACCTTTTCGCGCTTATTCGGTGCGCACATCATAGAACTAGTATGAGCCCGAATAGCTAGTTGGGAGATATCTGCAACAGTGAATAAGGTCTGCAATGGGGTTGACGACCCGCGGCGCATTCCAAGTTCACTGTCTACACATACCAGCAGAGCCCACAAGCCTGGACCTATCCAATCCGGTGCAAAACACTCAAAGGGATAAACACCGAATAAGACCTGGCAGTCTCGGAATAACCGTTTGCTATTCGGACTTGTGATGAGATGGCGGGAAGACACGGACCGGACCTAATCGGACCAAGGAAACCCGAATCAGAGCCAAGAGGGACAAGCCGTCGGATGCCGAAGATTACAAGACCCAAGTGACTACAAAATGATCCTGGTGACCTTATCCGGAAAACAAGTGAAGGCAATAACTTCGGAACTACTGGACGTTTTGGGACGAATCGCATATGCACGGAAAGCTACGGACGAGGGCTATCCACTGGTACCAAGGGCAGAGCCGCTAATCGGATAACTGAAGAAACATCATACCGAATAACGACAATCACAATTCGGATCAGGGATCTGCGTACGAATATGACTCGAGGGACGATCCATCATAATATTTACTACTCGGATATGACACAGACAAGGGTATATAAGTAGGATTTTGGTACACTGTAGCCACGGAATCGCCCACCTATTGAGGCCGCGATCTGGGGTTTAGCTAAGCTACAAACTGCAAAGGCTACAACTTTAAATCGGATTTGGATTGTGTGAACTGAGCAAAGTGTTATTCGGACATCAAAATATCAAAGTGTTTGACAAGAATAGTGATTAGTGATTTAGGATTTAGGAACCAGGACAGAATCAGGAAGACAGAAGAACAAGAACTTGGAAGAATACCGATTAAGGAACTAGGACATCGTATTTGGCCGCCCCATCAAGGCTCGTCGATAGTACGTCTTACGTGCGCGTTACAAACTCTTGAACTACCTACCCTGCACCCCCACCAAAGGCCCTGTACCCAGGGTTCTGAACTCGCTAGTGTCTATTAGCTATTTGATTGGATTTGTGTTTATTCGGTTTCACTCCCTTACACCGATTTACGACGAGTTTGACTATTACAAGTCTTATTCAGAGTATAGAGGTTTTGGGTTTAGTGTTATTCGGTCACAGGTTTAGTTTTGTAGTTAGTTCGCCAAGCACACACATCAACGCGCTGTCCACACACACACATGATGATGCTTACTATGATTCCAGTCATCTGGCTGACTCTTCGAGTTTTGAGTTCGAGTCCTGACAGTGACATTTTTTAAGCCCATTCTTATTCATTACAGTGAATACATATACTACTAGCCTATAGTATAGTTACTTGAGAGCTTGAAAGAATGGGAGTTATTGCGCGCAACGGTACGGTAGCCGAACTCGCCCTAATGCTGCCGTCGCCAGTAAACATGGACAGAACATGCACATGTCATTATTGCTTGATGATTGTCGCCGCGCCAGGGCCGGCGGTCTCGAAGGATTGTCGGCGGCGGACGGGGCAAATGCAGCGGGAGGTTTCAAGACACCGGCAGGGAGCAGTGTGTTTGCGTGTGGGCAACTGCCAGTAGATGAGGTGCTGCAGCCTATCGAGGAACATGAGCAAGCGGGCGAGGAGCAGCGGAGTGGCGAGGAGCAGCGAGGAGTAGAGTGGTAAGGCTGAGATGGGTGATAGTGCTTGGCGATGGGAGAGGGAGAGTGCTTGGCGAGGCGGAGATGCTTGGTGAACAACAGGCTTTCGACCGGGGCCAACAATTTCCGTCTGCATGTGCAGCGCTGCGGGTGCAATGGAGGAAGGGTCTCTGACGACGACAGCGACATACCAGTAGGACCAGCGCCCGTCGACCTTTGTCCCTTTCTTGTCCCCGCTGCAGGTACAGCCCAGCGAGGTGTGAGTTGAGTATAGAGGTATACGTCCTCGTTGACATCGGTAAGCCAGCGGTGGCGGCGAGGTGGGTTGAATGGGGGGCTTGGAGTGGAGCATCACATTAAGTCACAGCTCAGAATGATCCAGAGCTGATGACAAGAGATGAGCAAATCTGCTGACGTGGCGTGAGGCGGAAAGTCAAGACTGATTTCACGCTACTGGCACGACCATGTGTCACACCTTTGATTTGGACATTCTGCTGGACGGTGTCGACGAGATTTAGTTGTTGGATTTGGATTTTAGTTGGTTGTGTTTTCATCGGTTCACGCATGTCGAGCGTTTCATTACAGATTACTACAATGAAGTGCAAATTGTACAATGTTTAGTTGAGACAGGGTTTAGAGTAACAATTTACCCAGTTGTGGCCATGAGGGATGGCTGAGGTATCTAAATAGGTCACACCGTGGTGGGAGAGTTGGAGGAGACAAGGTGGGAGCACAAGAGTCGTGTGCAATTCTGGGGGATACCAGATAAGAGCAATGGAGGACCGATAGAGCCATCCAGGTGCACTCCAGGAGGCAAGATGCTCAGTTTTCGGGGGCTGAAAGAGTGTGCCATCAGGAGAGAGGGCCACAGAGGTGTTCCAGTTACTGTTTCCTTCCATCTGTTGCTGCTGCCCAGTGGCTGTATCCCAGATGTGCACAGTTTTGTCCCAAGAGCCGGAAATAATATGTGTGCCATCGTGGGAGAAGGCCACAGAGGTGACTGAGTTGCTGTGCCCCTCCATGCACTGCTGCTGCTGTCCAGCAGCTGCATCCCAGATGCGCACAGTCTTGTCGTGAGAGCCAGATACAATGTGTGTGCCGTCAGGAGAGAAGGCCACAGAGGTGACCCAGTTGCTGTGCCCCTCTACGCACTGCTGCTGCTGCCCAGTGGCTGCATTCCAGATGCGCACACTCCAGTCCCAAGAGCCAGACACAAGGCGTGTGCCGTCAGGGGAGAAGGCCACAGAGGTGACCGACTCGCCGTGCCCCGCCACGCGCTGCTGCTGCTGCCCAGTGGCTGCATCCCAGATGCGCACAGTCTTGTCCTGAGAGCCAGACACAATGTGTGTGCTGTCAGGGGAGAAGGCCACAGAGGTGACCAAGCTCCTGTGCCCCTCCATGTGCTGCTGCTGGTGCCCAGTGGCTACATTCCAGATGCGCACAGTCTTGTCCTGAGAGCCAGACACAATGTGTGTGCTGTCAGGGGAGAAGGCCACAGAGGTGACCAAGCTCCTGTGCCCCTCCATGCGCTGCTGCTGGTGCCCAGTGGCTACATCCCAGATGCGCACAGTCCGGTCCCAAGAGCCAGACACAATGTGTGTGCTGTCAGGGGAGAAGGCCACAGAGGTGACCCTGTTGCTGTGCCCCTCCATGCACTGCTGCTGCTGCCCAGTGGCTGTATTCCAGATGCGCACAGTCCCGTCATCTGAGCCAGACACAATGTGTGTACCATCAGAGGAGAAGGCCACAGAGGTGACCCAGTTGCTGTGCCCCTCCATGCGCTGCTGCTGCTGCCCAGTGGCTGCATCCCAGATGCGCACAGTCTTGTCTCGAGAGCCAGACACAATGTGTGTGCCGTCAGGAGAGAGGGCCACAGAGGTGACCCAGTCGCTGTGCCCCTCCACGCGCTGCTGCTGCTGCCCAGTGGCTGCATCCCAGATGCGCACAGTCTTGTCCTGAGAGCCAGACACAATGTGTGTGCCATCAGTGGAGAAGGCCACAGAGGTGACTGAGGAGCTATGCCCCTTCATTTCCATCAGTGTGATGCTCCTTGCAACCCCATAACATTTTATAAAATTGAGCCCTGCAAACTTCTCACACCACTGCTCTAGATGTCTTGTTTGCCCCATTTCTGATGCCAGACAGCTGAGGTAAAGATGTGGGGTGGATGCAGAACATGGACTGGATTTGAACACCGCCCATATTCGCTGAACGGCTGCTGTGTATCTGATCAACTGCTTGGAGTATGAAACCTGATATCCTTTAAACCAATATCTGTTTAAACAATAGCACACTAACCTGTATTGCCCAACTTCGAGCTTGCTGGATAGCATACTGGCACTCTGCCTTTGAGAGGCTCATTAGCTCCATCCAGAATAGCACCTTCAGCTCATAGAACTTTAACAGGGATCTAGCAACCTTTTCAACAACTTTATCACTATGTCGAATGGAATCAAGATGGGCAGCCCAGTATTGACATGCATATATCATTTCAGGCTCAAGAGCTGCCACTCTATCAGCCAACCCTTCTACCTCATCATCTCGTAGACATGAGGACTTCAAATTGCAGATGTTGAACTTGAGTGATGTATCCAAGATGTACAAGCACTCCTGTGCACAGTTTGCAAAATATAAGCCTGGCTGCTCAACCTGCTTTGAGCGGTTGATCACAAAGTCATCAAAGGACTTGTGATATACATAAATTTTCTGATCCCACTCAGAGATATAGAGCACAGCATGAAGACTGTCTACAGCGTTCTTCACCGCTTCCTCGTCTGGAGCTTCTGAAGCATCAACCACAAGTGGAGCAAGTGCCTTAATTGTCAAAGGTTGTCGTGCTGTGGTGACTGCACATAAAACCCGCTTTGGGATTTTGACCTCTGAAGCCATATTCTGAAGTGCATCAATGATGACAGCAGTGTAAAGAGTATCAACAAGTTGATCCTTGCCAACACCACGTTGCAAAAATTCTTTCATCCGCTGCACTTGCTGTTGAATACTGAGGATTGGGGTACTCCCCTTGCGTGGAGAAATATAGCGCACAACTGTTGCAGCATATATGAAAACCCCAGCAGAATCCCTTACAATTGTTTCAAGTTCATCTCCAAGATTCGGCAGTTCTACCTGCAAGAAGCAGCGAATATCAGAGATATCTGCAACAGTGAACAAGGTCTGCAATGGGGTTGACGACCCGCGGCGCATTCCAAGGTCTCTGTAAAAACATACCAGCAGAGCCCACAAGCCTGGACCTATCCAATCCGGTGCAAAACACTTAAAGGGATAAACACCGAATAAGACCTGGCAGTCTCGGAATAACAGTTTGATAATCGGACTTGTGATAAGATGGCGGAGAAGCACGGGCCAGGACCTATCGGACCAATGAAACCCGAATCAGAGCCGAAGAGCGACAAGCCGTTGGATGCCGAAGATTACAAGACCCGAGAGCCAACGGAGTAAGCCTGATGACCTTATCCAGAAAACTCGCATGGGCCATAACATCCGAACTACTGGGTCGTTTGGGAAAAACCACATATGCATGGAGAGCTACGAACGAGGACTATCCACCGGACCTTAGGGCAAAACCGCTACATGGACGATTGGGGGGCATCATACCGAATAACGACCAATCACTATTCGGATCAGGGATCTGCGTACAATTATGACTCGAGGGCTTGATATCGGCGATCCATCATGATATTTTACTACACGAGTATGACACAGCCAAGGGTATATAAGTAGGGATTTGGGACACTGTAGCCACGGAATCGCCCACCTATTGAGGCCGCGATCTGGGGTTTAGCTAAGCTACAAGACTGCAAAGGCTACAACTTTAAATCAGATTTGAACTGTGTGAATTGAGCCAAGAGTTATTCGGACGTCAAGATATCAGAGTGTTTGTCAAGGATTAGTGATTAGTGATTAGCGATTAGTGAACAAGGATCGAACCGATTAAGGAAGACAGAAGACCGAAGACTAGGAAGAATACCGATTAAGAACTAGGACATCGTATTTGGTCGCCCCATCAAGGCTCGTCGATAGTACGTCTTACGTGCGCGTTACAAACTCTCGAATTACCTACCCTGCACCCCCACCAAAGGCCCTGTACCCAGGGTTCTGAACTCGCTAGTGTCTATTAGCTATTGGATTGGATTTGTGTTATTCGGTTTCACTCCCTTACATCGACTTACAACGAGTTTGACTATTCCAAGTCTTATTCAGAGTATAGAGGTTTTGGGTTTAGTGTTATTCGGTCACAGGTTTAGTTTTGTAGTTAGTTCGCCAAGCACACACATCAACGCGCTGTCCACACACACACACCAAACACCCAACAATGAGCACCAGCGAGCTTGCCGTCAGGGCGAGGGTTTGAGTGGAGTCATCGGGTGCTGGTGCATCCGTCTGGG
This sequence comes from Mycena amicta, assembly GCA_029282125.1. Classification (NCBI taxonomy): domain Eukaryota; kingdom Fungi; phylum Basidiomycota; class Agaricomycetes; order Agaricales; family Mycenaceae; genus Mycena; species Mycena amicta. The sequence continues at coordinate 992 of JARIHP010000130.1, read as the reverse complement.
CCTCGACGTTGCCATTTGGGGCAGGTTCATGTGGGGAAGTTGTTGCCAGCATCGCTATCAATGCTGAGGCTGCCAAACGTCGACAACAGCCACTGCCCGGCACCGCATCATGACGACTCGGAGCTCGTCCCACAGCAACTTGACGTCTGTGAGGGTCGTCACGAGGAGGGCCGCCAGGGCAGCTGGCTTGTGTTGCTCAAGGTAGCGGTGGTGGTGGTGGGTGGGGATGACAGTGCGGGCGCAGTCGAGGATTAGGTAGTCGTCAGCGGCGGGAGTCATGAAGATGTCGCTGTTTTTCTTTTTGAGGTCGGGTAGTGTAGGTGCGAGCTGGGCTAGTGAGAGAGTGATGAAAAGGCAACAAAAACTTACGAGTATCAGCTTCTGCTCCATCTACCTGCACCACCCTGTTGGTCCTGGCTTCATTGCAAGGTGGTGTGTGGCGGCGACGGTGGAGCCAGGAGTAGAGGAATGCCCAGGCATGTCGCTGCCGGCGTTGGTGGTAACTTCGCTGGTCGTTTCCCTTGCTGGTCGTTTGCCGGTGGTGGTTGCAGGGTCATCATGTGGGAAGAGGGCAGAAATGCGTAGACCCACACCTCGCAGCGCGGAGGGTCGAGAACAGCTCTTGCTTGCCGGACATCATCCGGGAGCGCTGGCGCTTCACGGACGCCACCGCGCGCCGAGGCTGAGGCTGGTGGGTCTGTCGCTCGGTCCTTGTCGTCCTCGGCTCGTACGAGAAACCCATGGATCACACCGGATAGGGCAAAATATACGAGTGTGTAGAAACGTACGCTGATTCGAGTAGAATCAGAATGAGAATCAGAGCAAGGAGAAATGTGCAGTTTCCGTTCGGGCTGAAACTGGATTATATTTGCCGCGAATCTGAGCGCGAATCGGCTATAACGAAACGATGCATTTCAGCGCGTCTGAAACAGCTTTAGAAACGACGCACATCAGCATGCATTTCAAAGGAATAGAAACAATGAGAATCGGTA